>JBBPKP010000282.1:3012-14681 GCA_038089335.1 Boletellus aff. obscurococcineus | reverse complement strand
GGACGGCAGCGGAGGGAGAAGGAGTGGAGGAGGAGTCTTGGTCTGATCCCAGCCCATCATCCCAGACATAGGCATAGTTAGTGCCTACATACTGGTAATACAATTGTTTTGGGGTCGGAGCAGGTTGGAGCAGAGTAGAGCAGCCCTAAGGGGACCAGTGAGGTCCAGGCTTGGTTGAATATTGCGTGTGGAAGTTGTTGACAAGTTCGCTCGCATTGCCTAGCTCTGTTGTGAGCAGCCACGAGGTTTCATCATCGGTCCCCTTGTAACCAGCCCACTTGATGAGGTAGAGGAGTTGGCACTGGAGTCTGCGGCGATCAATTTTGGAGTCGAGGATCTCTGCAATCTCATATTCGATTTCTCTGTCAATCTCAATCAGAGGTGGCGAAGGCACAACATGATTTGGAATTGTGTTAGGAACTGCTGGCTCAACCTGCAAGACATGAAAGACAGGGTGCACAGACCTCATGGACTCCAGGAGTCGGAGTGTAACAGAGTGAGTTCCGGGTTGGGCGATGATTTTGAATGGGCCAAGGTTTTTGTCTGACAGCTTCTGAAAGGGGCATGTCATCCAGAAGTACTTGGCCTTGATATATGCTTCATCACCAACCTTGAGGTCTGGCAGAGGGATACACCAGGCATCAGTGGGGGCTTGGTAGTGCTGCTGAGCCAAAGCCATCTCCAAGCGGAGGAACTTGTGGAGCTCCTGCAAGTCAGAGGTGTATTCTTGGGTGCAGGAGGACATGAGGGAGAGGGCAGAGTTGACCATGAGGTTGGGGTGATATCCCTTATTAGTGAAAAAGGGTGATATGCCTGTTGTTGCACTAGGAGCATTGTTGAATGTGAACTCCGCAAGGGGTAAGAGGTTGGACCAGTTGTCTTGCTGATAACTGCAATAGATCCAAAGGTACTGCTCGAGGGTTTGGTTAGTCTGCTCGGTTTGTCCATTGCCCTCCGGGTGGTAACAGAAGGTGAAATGGAGGGCGATGCTGAGGGCCTTCCCTAAGGACCTAAAGAAATGCAAGACAAACTCCAATCCTCTGTTGGAGGTGACATGAGACACTACCCCATGCTTAGAGAACACATGAGTGACGAAGAGCTTAGCTAATTCAGGGGAGGAGATCGTGTCGTGGGTCAGAATAAAGATGGCTTGTTTGGACAAGCGGTCCATGACGATGAGGATGGCGGAGTAACCGCCAGAGAAGGGGAGGTGTTCGATGAAGTCCATGAACATGGAGTGCCAAGGATGTTCAGGAATGGGAAGCTGCTTGAGCAGTCTGTAGGGGCAGTGTCGGGGCACTTTGGCTCAGGCACAAGTGGTGTATGAGGACACATAATCCTTAATGAATGTATGCACCCCGGGCCAGGTATATTCCCTGTGGACTAGCTCTAGCATTCAGTTTTGGCTGAAATGGCCGGAGAGAGGGTGATTGTGCTTAAAGCAGAGCACATGGAGGCAGAGGTTGTCAGAGTCCGGGACGTAGATCCTGCCATCAAGGCAAAGGAAACTGTCAGAGTCGATGGACCACCAAGGGTCGGAGGAGTCAGAGATGTGGCACTGGGCCACAAGGTCAGAAGAAAGGGCAGAGAGAATGTTGCTGTGGATCCAGTCCACATCGATGAGCATTAATGCATGGAGTGTGGGAGTGAGGTAATGAGTTGCCCTAAGGGAGGACACAAGCTGTTCCTGTGTAAACACAGGGTGGAGGTTGTGCAGATTGGCATGAGCGTAATCCCTATCCCCTCTTTTGGGTAGACATCCCATCATCGAGTAAGGGCATTGGGTTTCACACCAAGGTGTCCAGGGTGGAAGTGGATAGAGAGATTGAACTGGCAGAGGAACTCCGACCAGCAGGCTTGGTGGTGCGTGAGGACCTTCGAACTAGAAAAATATTCTAAATTCCTACAGTCAGTCACTACGTCCACCGGAGTAGTGGAGCCCTCGAGGTAATGCCACCAGTGAGAAAATGCTTCAAAAATTGCCAATAGCTCGTTGTTATGGGTGTCGTAGTTTAACTCTGATGTGGTCAAAGTGCAGGAATAAAACGCAATGGGGTGGAGCACACCGTTAGAGCAAGTGATGGAGAGGATCCCCACGATTGCATAGTCAGAGGTGCCAGTCTCCACAGTGAGCGAAGTGTCAGGCACCCAGTGAGTGAGAATCAGAGTGGAGGTAAAGGCAGACTTGAGGCAATTGAAGGTGGAGCAGCATTCCTCAGTGAAATCCCAAGGAGTGTTTTTGTGCGTGAGGTGGATAAGGGGAATAACGATGTTAGAGTAGTTGAAAATGAAGTGTCTGTAAAAATTGGCGAACCCTAGGAAGGACTGGATGTCCTTGACTTTGTGTGGTTCCAGCCAGTCAGTAATGGCCTTCACCTTGTCTGCAGACATAGAAAGTCTGTCAGTCGCAAGCTGGAAACCTAAGTATTTGATGGAGTTAGAGTGGAACTCACACTTCTCTGGCTTGGCATAAAGCCTGTGCTGCTGGAGGCATCAGAGGACTTTGCGGACATGTTTTTTATGCGTTTTGAGGTCAGCAGAGTAGATGAGAATGTCGTTGAGATAGACGACAATGCAGACGTCAAGGAGATCAGAGAAGATGCTATTAACAAGCCTCTGGAAGGCCACAGGAGTGTTAGTGAGACTGAAAGGCATCACACACCACTCAAATGATCCATAGTGGGTGCAGAAGGTGGTCTTCCACTCATTGCCATTGGCGATGTGGACCAAGTGATAAGCATGGCGGAGGTCGATCTTGGTGTAAATGCAGGCCTTGCTAGGAGTGTCCAAGAGGTCAGAGATAAGTGGAAGGGGGTAGCAATCTTTCTTCGTGATCTTGTTAAGTCCACAGAAGTCAACACATAAGTGGAGGGAGCCATCCTTCTTCCAAACAAACAGAACCAGAGCACCATGAGCAGAGCTCGATTGGTGGATGAACCCATAGGTCAGGTGTTCATCAAGGAAGGCATAGAGTGCTTCTAACTCAGTGAGGGAAAGGGAGTAAATGGTTCTGAGAGGAGGGGACATGCCTTCCTCTAAGTTGATTTTCAGATCAAAATCGCAGTGCAGCACCAGCTGGGTAGCCTTTGCCTTGCTGAAGACATCTGCAAAGTCATAATAATCCAAAGGGACTTGAGAGAGGTCGGGTTTGTCCAGAGTTGTGGTGGAAGCAGAGCAGAGCTTTGCCAAGTCCTCTGGGTGGAGATACAAGGTAAACTGCGTAGATCCCTCAAGTTTACAGGCACACTGGAAGGCAACTGCATTGACGAAAGAGATGTGCAGAGCAGGCAAGTCCAGAGTTGGAGGTGGAACTGGAGATGGTTCCCAGGAGGTAGATACCTGTGGAGTAGGCACTTGTTGCAGGCTTGCTTGGAAACTGATATGGCCCAGTACCCAATTAATTGACGGATTGTAGCGGGTGAGCCAGATATGTCCAAGTACTAGAGTGCAAGAGGAGTCCAGTGGAGTTACAAAGAATTCGTTGGAGATGACATCGCTGGAGGGGAAGCAGAGGCTGAGTTGAGTGGAGTGGGTGATGGAGCGGTTGGAGGAGCGGTTGATGAGGCGGAGTGCCAGCAGAGCGATTTCGCAAGTCAGGATTCCATATCTATTTACAAATGACGAATTGATAAAACAATGTGTAGAATCAGAGTTGACTAAGATGGAAATGGGAGGGGTATCGTAGTCAACTAAAGAAATGGACAGCATAAGTGAATTAGGATTGAAAAGAGCAGACGCATTGAGTCTTATCTCCTTTGGTGCACAGTTAGAGCCAATGCAGCCTCCAGGCTGTGCAGAGTACCAGAGACTGGGCTATTTTTTTTGGCTCCAAGGTAGCTGCCAGAGTGGCCGTGGCTGCCCAAGCCTTGGCCTTGGTGAACTGGGAGGTGGACTTGGGGCACTCTTTGATGACATGCCCAGACTGTCTGCAAAACATACATAATTTGTTATCGTAGCGGTGTTTCTGCTCCTCATCAGTAATTTTACCATTGCTGCCAAGGTGGGATGGAGTCGCTGAGGTGGTGGACTTGGCGGACAAGGAGGCGGAGGATTTTGACAACAAAGTCATCTTAAAGGAGTTGGCGGGAGCGGAGGCAGACTTGGAAGACGAGGTGGAAGCATTGTTGGTGGGGGCAGAGGACTTGGCAGAGTTGGCGCTCAAGGAGGAGGTCGTCTTGGACTGGTGACTGATCTCCAACTTTCACTCCCAGTAGCAGAAGTTAATGGTCTGGGTGAGGAGGCGGAGCCCTTGCAGCATGGCAGGCTTGCTGATGTGGGAGATCTCATCCTTGACGCGGTCCAGAAGACCATTGTAGAACATATGGCGGAGAGTGCCCTCTCTATAACCGTGGACCTGCATGGCCAGACAGTTAAACTCGACAACATACTTATTGATCTGTTGTCTGTCCTTCATCACCAGGTTGTCCAACTGGTGCTCTGCATCTTCAACTGGATCATGTGGACTGAAGTTATTCTTGAGCTCTTTGATGAACTCTTGGAAATCATCCATCCAGTTGGGATGGGTGGCGGGGTTGGTGGAGTTGAGGAGGTTGGGCTTGAACCATTCCAAGGTGGTACCCTTAAGGTACCACTACGCAAAGA
Source organism: Boletellus aff. obscurococcineus (assembly GCA_038089335.1). NCBI lineage: Eukaryota > Fungi > Basidiomycota > Agaricomycetes > Boletales > Boletaceae > Boletellus > Boletellus aff. obscurococcineus. The sequence goes on along the minus strand of JBBPKP010000282.1, from coordinate 10,079 downwards.
CAACTTTTGCACAGTCTGCCTGGAAGGCTTTGGGCCAATTCTGAAAATTAAGTTCACATTGCACAAGGAAGGTGCAGAGCTTCTTTGGGTCAGACCTGTCAAAGGTATCCAGCTCGCAGACCTTGATCCGCTGGGAGGTGGAGTTGCACTCTGAGTTCAACTTGGTGAGGGCTTGGACAGCCTGCACCAGGGTGGTGAATGGATCAGGGAAAGGAGGCAGAGTTGGAGGGCGACTGGTGCTGCACGAAGACAGGGGTGGAACGTCGATGGGTGGGAGCAGAGTGGAATGTCTGCTGCCATCTTCATCTAAAGGATCAGGGTCATCTCCAGGGTCAGATGGATCACCAGAGGGGGGTGTGGAAATGTGATGAGAAGGGACAGGAGTGGCAGGGTGATCAGGGGTGTGCAGCAAGCCTGTATGCCAACTGGTAAAGGAGAGGAACTCCCCAAAACTAGTAAAGAGGCGGAGATTGCCTTCAGGCATATTTGGTTCTTCGGCCTGCCAAGTGTGGGCCTGTGCATAAGTCTGAATAATGCTACAATGTGCCATAAAGGGTGTGAGAAAGGACTGTCATAAGAGTGAGTTCAAATATACTGTTAAGTCCAACACCTCTGCTTGAACTCCACTCTGTTGGAGCAGTGGGAAGCAGGGTTGGAGGTCAGGTGTAGTCAGAGATGGAACGGAGGGGTGAGGACGTTGGCTTCAGGTTATGTCCTGTGCCCTTGTGCAGTTCCGGTCCTCATATTTGGACGGAAGTCTGGACAGGGAGGGATAGACTATGACACCAGGGGACAAGTCCAATGAAGCAGAGAATTGAGGAGGAGCAGAGGGAGAATGAGAGGAGGGAGGTGAAGTCAATATTTGAACTGGGGAGTAAGTCCCCAGCATACTATGGATTAAATATGTTACCGGAACAACCTTATTAGGGCTGACCAGAAGTTTATCCACTTGGGCGCGACTACACTTGCAGTGCCACCACACAAGCACTGGCAAGGAAAATCCAAGGAGCTAGCCTTAATTGCAAGGTACCATTATATGGGCTACCAATACAACAAATGGACAAAGCTGAGGCTTTGTCACTATAGCTACCTGTATAAATAGTAAACTATGACTATGAGATTATTGTGCTCTAAGCTACCAATGTTCCAGTGAAACTAAAGTCAAACCGTGTCAAGTCCAAAACCTCTGCTCCAACTCTGGGATCTCCGATGTGATCCAAAACGCTGGAGTTTTCGAGACATGTAGTGGAGTTGTGACATGTCGCGAAGGTGATACTTGTAGCGACAGTGGTAGATGTATCTGAGTCCGGAGATGGGGTAAGTCCGTCAGAGATGGTCCGGAGTTCCTTGTTCCGGATAGGGGTAAGTGTGGTGACTTTTGGCTAAGTCCACAAAGTGTAGTGTTTTTGTAACAAAATACATGAGCGGAGGAACTAAATACCATGCGCTACATATCTGCGACCACATGTTGCATGTCTGATATCATATGGTACATGTTTACTACCATATGGTGCATGTCACTGGGGTGACAGGTCAGTGTGTATAGAACACCAAAAGGAAATTATCTATGTCACCAGTGAGCTGGCGACTGGAAGTCTGGAATGAAGCTAAATAAAGGAATGTCGGAGCAGAGTAACTATATTGTCGGTCGGAGGAAAGCAGAGGAAAGTGGAGGAAACTAAATACGAAGTGGAGGAAAGGAAAAACAGGTGGAGTTGTCATGGTCGTGACAAAATTCTACCAAATGCATAGGAGCTTGCAGATTGCATTGATGTTAGCTTACAATCTAATGGAAATGACAACAACTGTGTGCCCACATGAATGGAAAAAGACTGAGGTAATGGACCATTTAAGTGGTTAGCAAAAACAAGAATGAGATGATGAGGTCTTATATACACACAAGAATGAATAATGCAGATCCCCATGTTCATTTCCTGCACTGTGAAACATCAGCAAGGCACTAATATATGTACCCACTTGATAGATATCATTTACCCAAATGTAGTCTACCTATTATATCTGTTAGCAAGAAAACAGGTGATGAAGGGAAAGCTGGGGTATATTACCAGAACAACCTTATTAGGGCTGACCAGAAGTTTACCACTCAGGCACAACTACACTTGCAGTACCACCACACAAGTACTGGCAAGGATGAACCCAGGAGCTTGCCTTAATTGTGAAGACCCACTATAGGGTATCTAATACAACAAGTGGACAAAGCTGAGGCTTTGTCACTGTAGCTACCTGTATTAATAGTAAACTATGACTATGAGATTATTGTGCTATGAGCTACCAATGTTCCAGTGAAACTAAAGTCAAACTGTGTCAAGTCCAAAACCTCTGCTCCAACTCTGGGATCTCCAATGCAATCTGAATGCCAGAGTTTGTGAGACATGTAGTGAAGCTGCAACATGTCGCAAAAGTGATACTTGTAGTGACCATGGTAGATCTATCTGTAGCCCAGAGATGGGGTAAGTCTGTTGGAGATGGTCTGGAGTTCCTTGTTCTAGATAGGGGTAAGTGTGGTGACTTTTGGCTAAGTCCACAAAGTGTAGTGTTTTTTGTAACAGGGTACCTCTCTTGGAAATGTTAGGACTATGTGTCATCTCAGAAGAGAATGTGTGTGTGGAAAGGACAGCGCCACACACCATAGTCATATGCAATCCCACAGACAGCAGAGACTAGATTGGGAAATGAGATTAATTGCCAACTGTAGTCGACAGCAGATATACTGGAGACATAGTCATGGAGTTGGAGGAAATTCAGAGCAGATTGAATGTCAGAGGCCATCTCATTGTAAGCAGCCCCATAGGGGGGGCAGTGACACTGCAGGCATTTGAACAGATAGAATGTATACAGGCATAGTATTGAAGAGAGAATGCACGGCAGAGGGAAACAGACAATGGGGGGCTATCCTAGCAGTCTCCTATATATATGTGTGTGTGGAAGTGTGATGATGTCAGGGAGAAGAGGTGAGTGAGTAACATAGCAGGGAGGGCATGGCATAGTGGGCTTACACTTGTATACAGGTCAATGGATCATTGGGACAATGAGTGAAGGTAGTGTGAAACAACTTGGTAAGAACCTGATCAGGACTTTGTCAAAAACTAGCCAAAAGGGCAAGGAAGCCCACTCAGTCAATGCTCCAAGTGTGGGAGACGACTATGTATTCACCTAGCCAAAAGGGCAAGGAAGCCCACTACATATGCACATTAGCTAGGTCTGATGTATCAAGTAACAAAAAGTTATACCTCAGTCAATGCTCCAAGTGTGGGATATAACTGAGAAGAAAGAGAGAAGGATAAAACAAACAATATATATATAAGGGCAGAGACATGGTTGTAATCAGGTCCATTCCTCCAGACACAGCCTTGCAGTGTGTTCCTAGTCTGATCGGAAGTGGCACTACTCTGGTGAGCAGCAGGGCTGACACAAAGGGGGGGGACCTCCACTTGAACTCTGATAGGGGTTTCGGAGTTGCCAACTCCGCGTTGACGGAGTTAGTCAGAGGTGTGGACTTTGACAGACTTTCCAGGCTGTGCTAGGCTTCTAGCTGTACGCCAGCCATCAAACGAGGTGCCACAAGCCGCACTACATACATTACATAATCACGCACAGTACCGTACGGTAGTGCCGAATGAACGCGGATGTGCCTGTCTGTAAAATTTAGCATTTGTGCGACGGCTACCAGAATTTACGGAAAATAATCTCTAATTTATTCAGTGTCAACTGAGCTCGGATGTAGGCTAGTCCGTATTTCTGTAAAATGCGACGGGAAGTCACCCAATGTCAGAAGGGTCAGCTGTTCATGTGTCGAAATTAGAGGACTGCTGTCACATGATCAGTTAGATAAATTTCAGGAACAGAAAGGGAAATCTAAAGAATAGGAATCCTGAAATCTCAACACCGCTCTCTTGGCTATCTCTACCTCTCCGTTGTTGCCTAGCAGCACCTTCACGCTCGAGTACCCGCATGGCACGCCCTGGCTCTCGATCCTCGGGTCCGACATCCGTCCAATGCCAGGTACGGCGAGCGGTCCACAACCAACTGGGGCGTGCTCAGCTAGAGCGGGTCCGCAGTCGAAGCGATTTCCTAGGCTTGTTCTCCCACCAGATGTGCTCCTCGTTGAGCGGGTGGCCCCGCCACTTTCCCTGCTCGCCGAACATGCAGAACGCGGTGACCAATCCCGAGAGCCACTCTAGCCCGTTCCCCGACTCCTTTCTCGTGATCTTGTTCAAGAAGGCTGGGTTGTCTGGGTGGGTCGGCTGGTCGTACACGGACATGGGCCGGGTGAGGAGGAGGTGCCACGCGATCGTCTGGATCTCGTATGCCCTGAGACGTTCTAGCAGGGCGAGGATCGCCTCTCAGCCGCCCTTCTCTCCCTCGAGCGCACCTTGGGGACCTCGCACCGGATGCTGAACCGGTACATAATATCTCCTGGGTTTCTTCCACGCCAACTCTCACCAATCGTCTTCGCTGGTAGTCCACCTAAGTGACATCAGATAGGTGGCAGCCGAAGTAGTGACAAGCCCACCTGACGAGAGCTTTCGTAGGCTTGAAACCGCATCCAATTTCGTCGCTTTGCCCTTCCACCGCGCAGACCGAGTGGGGCTGCCACCCTGATGCTCGGAGAGCGTCCGTCCGTCGGATGCAGCCTACGAGATTGATAGTTCGGCTATCCTGCCTCGTACCCCAACTGATCATAATCCCAACCATCGTCCCCGATCAGTGTCCTCCCCCCCCTCCCCCCCAATGAGGAAGACGCTCGCTCAAGCCTAATGTAAATGTCGCGACCAACTGAAACGGCTCTGGGTGACCCATGATCTCATTGGTGATCTCTCCTTACTCGGCCAGTGCAATGTTCACGAACGTAAGCGTACAGAGACTGCCGTATTTTGATCGACGACCAGACGCTACGAACCTACCGCCGATTCCGGGGACCTCGACCGGGGACAGCGGATAACCCGAATAGATGGTAACTTGATCAGTCTGTGCTCCTTCACGACGACCCTGAGCATTTAGTGGTCTGAAGAAGCATGAGGATCCACCACTTCGAGAGACAGTCGGGACCGACCCTCACGCACATCATCCGAGAGCGCTGCGCGGGCGCTGACTTCAGCCTTCGCCGGGTGTCCGGGATGCCGTAGAAGGCGGATGATTAGATCACACGGTGGCCGAGTTCTACAGCCGGAGCGATGCTGTCGGCGGAGCTGGTTGTGTTTGTACACATCGTTTATGTAATGGTCCGCCTTTCCGACCGTTATGGTCGCCCATATTTACCAGCGTTTTACGCCAGCGCGAGGTCAGCAGCGTTGGCACTCCCACGCTCGAAGCATCCTCAATGACTTGGCATTATCACCAAGTCTGCGAATGCACTTCAGCGCTCTGATGCTCTGGTGCGTTATATTCTCTCGTCACCTGAGAGGGTCAAAGTGCATGCAGAATCGCAATTCTTTAAATATCCAACCTCGTGCCCGGCTGTGTTCGAAAAATCTAAATCAGGGCCTTTTGATATTGAACTACAGTATGTGCATCCGGGCTGCCATCAGCCATGTACGAGGCAGGTTGCCTCTATTCCATGGTAAGTTTATCACCTGTTTGGCCCCTGCTAGCGCTATTCGATTCTGCGTTCATTTTTCTGAGACGGACTCAGCCGCCCCTTTATCTCCCAAAACAAGCGCCTGTACCTAGTGCTCGTAATTCCCCATCGATATCTTTGATAATCACCTTGTGCTATTTTGAGAGGCAGAGCCACTCGGCTGAGTTGTATCCTATGCTATTGATACTTTCAGTAATTGTTTCACAAGATGGGAAGTCTGCCGACAAACGGAGATTTTATATGGCCCGCGCCACCTCGTTGGATAGCGGCCATGCATCAGAAACATTCAGACATAGTGAACTGTGCATGCTGACTAGCAGAGATTTTATGTTGCACCACCTCGTTTGATGGCTATCATACATCAGAAACGTGATGACATAGCCCAGTAACAGGTTCAGCTACTGCGCATGAGATTTAACTACAGCGTGCCGTCATAAGTGCACTGGATATGCGCATAGCATCAAAATGTTCTTATACACTGGCTGGGTCGTTCCACACTACCTTTCCTCGTCGTCTCAATTGCTCCCTGACCTGTACATATGATGGATACTGAATTTCAAGACTTTCTGGAATTGGTCCAGCTCAATGGTTATATTTCCTGTAAATCCGCTCTTGGGTCTCAATTACTACAGTCTGAATCTCATTCCTCGATCTAGTCACGATAGTCTGCGGGGTTGCATATGACTATAGTGCGTAGCGCTGTCCTCCCCGACTACACGTTGTCTCATGAGATGTCATGTAGTCCTGACACTGCCAAGAGAGGTACGTCAGCTGTCTCTCAATCGCCCATTTCCTTGCTAACAGACGTGAAAGATAGACTATATTTGGGTAGATGATGTTCATCTAGCAGGTATAATATATCACTGCTTCACTGACATTTCACAGTGCAGGAAGTGGACATGGGGATCTACAATATTCATTCTTGTGTGTATATGATGCTCCATCATGCTCTTGTTTTCATCTAACTACGCTGAGAGGTTCGTTATTTCGGTCTTTGTTCAGCTATGTAGGCATGCAATTGTTGCAGTTTGAACTGGATAATGTCCTGACATCGTTCCAATCTGGAAGTTCTAATGCACTCGGTAGGAGTGGCACCACAAATAACCTAGAGCGTGGCTGATTGGACTGATTCTACATATTGGGCCCGTCTTTAGACGCACCTCACCTTGTTATCAGTTCTTTTAAAGTAAGTACTTTCTGTTCTGACATACCTGTTCAGATAGTATGACTAAGCGTGCTGTTCTGACAGACGTACATGTCTTATTGGCCTATTGGATGAATAATTATGTTGACCATTATGCAGGCGTATGTAGGGTTGTGCAACCCAGTGTGACGTCGGTCAAACACAGTATCCCCAAGGTACCATAATTTCTGGGCTCGCCATTTGGACATTCAATCTCTTTCTCGCTGCATCTGACTGTGAGATGTTATGTTTGGGACTTGGCTGCACACAAATCTGAATGTGTTC
>JBBPKP010000281.1:0-14694 GCA_038089335.1 Boletellus aff. obscurococcineus | reverse complement strand
GGGTAGGTGGCGAAGGCGAAGGGGTTCTGCTGGGGACAGAGGACGTAGAGCTTTCGTCCTCAGAGGACTCAGGGACTCGATAGGAAATGGCGACTGGGGTGATGCCCTACTCCTGGATAGGAGGGGCAAAGGAGATACTCGATCTTTTGTTACGCGAAAGCGAAACAAGAGTGGACGAGACAAGGGTCTACCTTGGGGAGGACACTCACGAAGAGGTGCGACAACGTCCCAAGACAAACAACGAAGGGACTCGAGGGATAAGCCTTTGAGGAAGGCTTAGACGCAGGGGATTCCTGGTGGGACTCAGGGAGGCAAGGTGACACTCTAGAACGCTTGTATTGCGTAGATCGAGTATGAAGTACAGGAGTGCGAGGCAAGGGTTTATATACTAAGGGGATGGGCGCACAGACCATCTATCAAGAAAGGGAACTAGGGAAGCGAAAGGGGAAAGGGTAAGACTAATCAATGATGACGAGCGAGGCGGAGTCATCGGTGGAAAGAGTAAGCTTCAATGAGTAAACTACATGGAAGGTTACCATAGAACGTAGGGGGTTAGGGAGGAAGGAAATCGTAACAGGGGTGTGCTAGAGGAGTGGGAGCCCATAGAGGGTGACTTAGTCTCCAGAGCAGAATGATGTCAGAGGGGGGATGGCCTGGGCACCAGGAAAAGGCGGCGAGTGCAGTGCACCCCTATATGTCCCAGATGGTGGCATCTGTTGCAGAATGGTCCAGAATGGGGAGGGGAATAGTGTTGAGGGTATACATAGTTTTGTCGAGTATGTCCCCAGCCATAGCAGTTGGGGCAGACCAATTCCAGGCATTCATGTTGGGGATGCATGGGGTGGGGGAGTTGGCAGTTTGGGCAGGCATACTTGGGGCAGGTGGTGTGGGAGTGAGAGGGGGAAGAGCACTCAAGGCAGGGGTTGGGGTCCGGATTGAGTTCATTGGGGCATCAGTGAATGGGGGAGAGGGGTTTGTTACATCTGCCATAGAAAGGGGAATTTCAGGCCTCTCTGGCAAGAGGGTGATCTACTGGGATTTGAGGGAGTGGGCGGTCCAGTCTGGAGACAGGGTGTTTGAGCATCTCAGATGAATTGCATGGTAAAGGAGATGGGGAGAGGGGTGTGTTGGGTGGTGCTGGAATGGTTTCAGGAGACGGCAGGGGTGGGGTCAGGGAATTTAAGGTATCAGGCATGCTCTTGGGGGGTAAAGAGTGCAAGGTGGTAGCAGAAGAGAGGATACAGTAGGTTGTAGGGGAGTTTGTTGATGAGATCAATGACTCCAACAGAAATGAACCCATAGAAGGTAACTTCCCATCCAGATGTAACCCACTTGAGGGTTTGTTTGAAGCCAGGGTCATCAGCAAGGGAATCTCTGTGATTCAGGTGGTCTGTGAGAGCTAGAATCAGACGGGTGAGTTCCAGGTGGGCAATGGTGAGGTCAATCACTCTGCAAGTGACCCTGTGTTCTGCTACCGCAGGGAGGAAGAGGATATGGGCAAGGACAGCAGGGGAATTGATAAGGTCAAAAATAAATTCTTGTTTATGGAATGGGGGGAAAGATTCTAGTCATGGGGGAATGGGGTGACAGCAAGAGGGAAGGTTCATAACCACAATAAGGTGGTAGAGTGGAGAAGGGACCCACACCAGGAGGTATCTAGCGACACAGAGAGGACAATTGGGAGGATTTTGCCACGAGAGGGTTAGGATCTGTAAAATCCACTGTGTGTTCCACAAGCAGTGGATGTGAAGGGGAATAGGGAAGGGGGGAGTGGGATTTGTAAGGACATCGAGAGAAGGGTGAGTTTGTTGGTGAATGAGGACAGGGGAGTCATCGAAAGGGACAAAAATGTTGTCGAACCAAGGGGTGTTTATATAGTATCATTGGTTGAAGGGGGCAGGTCCATTACAGGTTGCTCTGAGCCAATGGGAGTGTGGCATCTGGCAGTGGCTGCAATAGCGCACTCTTGGTCAAGTTCAATTCATTCCCAGAACTGGTCAAGGTGGGTGGGGTATCCTATGGTGTTGTGAGTTCCCTTAGGGATAGTGCAGGTTTCTGAGTTATGTTGGTCTGGAATGGTGGTCCAGGGATGAGGTCCAGGTGTGAGTTTGAAGTCATAGACCATGGTTTCGACAGCTGTCAGGAAGTCCATTTACAAGGGATGGTCGTGTCAGGCATCAGGTCTTTTGAGGGGACAAAAGGGCATTGATTTCCAGTTTTATCCTTCTGTCTGTTTCTAGTTCCACACCTCCTTGTTTCCTGCTCTGCCTGCCTGAATCAGAAATGGGGTGATGTAGTTGTTTGTCTCCCATGGCCCATTTGTGGACATGTTTATCTCCCATACCCAGGCCTTCGACCTCCATCCCCCGGTTGTCTCTGTCATCTTTGTATGCCTCTTCTGGAATCTCATCCTCATGATGGTCCCAGGTGTCCTCTCCATTACAGAATATACTACCCTCACTACGTGGCGCTCCAGGAACAGTCCCACCACCCAGTAGGTGACAAGACTAGTGAGGAGGGCAAGGATGAGGACAAGGTGGGAGGTGGTGGATAGGGTGATGGTAACGGAGGACATGGGTGGAGTGGTAATCAACAGTGGTTTGACGGATGGGGAAATGCTGAAGGTGGGCGGATTTATATAGTCTCAAAAGTGCCAAGGAGCTGGTTAAGGTCCATTCTGGTTCCCAGGTGTTCTTGGAGGAAGGGTATCCCTGCCACTTGATGAGGTATTCCCATCAGGTAGGTGAGCCACGATGTGCTAGGATTCCTTCAACTTTGTAGACTTCTTCGTTATTCTCAATGTCAGGCAGAGGTCGGAGGAAATTGGGTCCGTGTTTGGGAGTTTCCTTATAAGGATAAAGTAGGGAAGCGTGGAAGTTCAGGTGGATTCTCCAGGAAGCAGGGAGTCATAACCTGTATGTTAGGGGAGAAAGGACTTTCTCAATTTCAAATGGCCCTAAGCAGCAAGGGGAAAGTTTCAGGAATGCATTGGTCATTTTTAGATTGGTGGCATTGAGCCAGACTTTAGTTCCTTCCTTCCAAGTGGGGGTTTTTCCTCGTTTTCATTGTGCCATATTCAGCTGGGCAAGGTGATGGGCTGCAAGGGCATCATCCCTAGCTTTCTCTAAAAGGGATAGCCACTCTGTCAGAGCAGGGACAAATGTTTTTCCAATAGAAGGATAAGCTTGGGGTTCATAGCCCATCATGAGAGAAAATGGTGACTTCTTGGTTACGGAATGAGTGAGGGCATTATAAGAGAACTCAGCCATCAGGAGAAGATCTGGCCAGGTTGTGGGATTGGCTTGGCAGAACATTTTTAGGTAAGTTCCAATTTCTTGGTTTACTCGTTCAGTTTCCCCATCAGTCTGAGGGTGGTATGCCATGGACAGGGCTATGTCATAGTCCAGTAGGCAGGCAAGTTCACGAGCGAATGCTGATGAGAACTGAGGTCCCCGATCAGAGATTACTTTGTCGTGTAGGCCAAATCTGGGAAAGATGTGGGAGAAGAATAATTTGGCAATGGTTGTAGCATCGGTGTTTATATTGGTGGGGATAAGAATCACTCCCTTCATAAGTCCATGGTCGACCACGACCAGAATGGCATTATTTGTGCCCACAGTAGGGAGCCCTCCCATAAAGTTCATGGAAATCTGTTGGAAGGGCCGAGTAGTGGCAGAGGGGATTGGGGATAGCCCAGGGCCAATCAGGTGGGTGATGACTTTGTTTGTTGACAAATTGCACAGCCAGCAACAAATTTCAGATGAACGTGGCCATCCCCAGCCACCAGTAGTCTTACTGGAGTAGGGCAAGAAGCTGAAAAGATCTGGCATGTCCCCTGGCGGAGGATTCATGTACAGATTTGGTAAGTGGGAGGCGGGTGTTGGGGGTGATGTAAAGGTGACCTTTGTAATACAGGAGATTATCAGTGTATTGCCAGTCCTTTGGGGAGGAGAAAAGTTGGGATGTTTCAAGGGTGGCCAATTGGTTGAGAGCAGAGGCAACAAAATCATCGGTGGGGGATGATTGTGTGATGTGATCACACAATGTGACATCAATAGTTCAGACAATTTCAGTGGGGGTGAGGAGAGTGAGGTCAGCATTGTCTCCGGAAGTGTCTGGAAGGTGGAGGCAGGAAACTGTGTTAGCTGGTCCCATTGCTGTCCCAGGCAGATGGTGGAAAATGAGGTCAAAATCCATCAAAAACAGCATCCAGCATGACTGCCAGTGTGAGAGCTGGTGTGGAAACTTAAACTAGCTGAGGTTTTTGTGGTCAGTGAGGATGGTTACCAGGTGTGTCATTCTGGTCAGATGATGGTGCCATTCTTCAAGAGCTCAGATGACTGCGAGGAATTTGCAATCATAGATGTCATAGTTCTATTTTTCCAGGGAAAAGGTCTGAGAGAAGTAGGCGCAAGGATGTAACTCTCTGTTACTGTCTTTTTGCATGAGGACCGCTCCACAGGCTCCTAGAGAGGCATCCGTCATTACCCAGAAGGGGGCAGCACTGTCTGGAAGATGCAGAACTGGTTCCAATCGGAAGGAGTCCTGGAGGGTATAAAAAGCTGTCTCACATTCAGAAGTCCAGTTCCAAGCGGCCCCCTTTCTGGTGAGTTGGTTAAGGGGTAGTGCAATGTCAGAGAAGCCCACAATGAACTTCTGATAGAAATTGCAAAATCCCAGGAAGGAGTGTACATCCTTTACAGAATGGGGAACAGTCCAGTCGTTAATGGCAGCAAGTTTACCAGGGTCAAGAGTGATTTCTCCAGGGTGGAGAATTATCCCCAAAAATTCCACCTCTTTTATGGAAAAGGAGCACTTTGACAGCTTGAGGTAAAATTGGTGGTCAGCCAATCGCTGTAGAACTTTGTGTGTCCGTTTGTCATGTGTTGGCTGGTCTGCTGAGTGGATCAAGATGTCATCCATGTAGCTGATTAACCACCTTTCCACAATATAGTCTCAAAAGACATTGTCCATTAGTGCTTGAAATATGGGGGGGGGATCTGGTGAGCCCAAAGAACATGACTGTTGGTTCAAACAACCCTAGGGGTGTGATAAAGGCTGCTGTCCAGTGATCTTTGGGTTTGATCCAAACGTTGTTATACCCCCATCGGATATCCATCTTTGAGAAGATAGAGAAGCCCTTGACCTTATTGATGAGTTCAGAGATCAGGGGAAGGGGATAAGTGTTCTTTACAGTGAATGAATTGATGTATCGGTAGTCCTGACAGGGACAGAGGGATCCATCCTTCTTGGTGACACAGAAAAAGGGGGCGGCCTGGGGGGATTTGGAGTGCACAATCTTCCTAGAGGTCAGGTGTTCTTTTATGAATTCCTCACATGCCAGGGTTTCCTTTGGGTTCAGGGGGTAGATCTTTACTGCCTTTGGGACAAAATCGCTATTAAGGGTAATCTCACGGTTGAACTTCCATTCCAGCAGAAGGGTTCCTTCTGGTGGTTCTGAAAAGATATGCTCAAATCTGGAGCAAATGGACGGAAGTGGGGAATCAATAGATTTCTTGATTTGGGCAATCAATGTTGAAATGGTAGTCTTTCTTACAGAAAGGTCGGTGTCATTCTCATGATAGAGGCTGAGGTATCGCAAAAGGTAGGGGTGATCAGCTTTGTTAGAGAGGGGAGTCATTCCAGAAGGTTCTGAGAGAGAGATGGTTCCCTTGGTCCAATCAATTTGGGGGTTGTGTCTCTGAAGCCAGTCGATCCCCAGTATGACAGGATCCTTGGCAGCATTGATCACATAGAAATTCCATCGTTCCTGAAGTCCTCTGCATTCGGTGATGAGTGGGACAAAGAATCTAATCAATACGGCTTGATTCTGGGTTCTGTCTATGTTCTTTGCAATTAAGGGGGTTCGAAGGCATTGGAGGGTCCATCCTCCTGCATGTAAGGTTGTTTGGTTGATGAAGCTTTTGGTTGCACCGCTGTTGACTAGGGTGAGGGTTGTAATGGTTTTTTTTGCCAGGGTAGGAGAGGGTTAAAGAGATTTTCATTGAGCAGGGGTCTCCTTTCGATACAATTACACTGGCAATCTGTTCAGGAGAAGCAGACATTACTACTTCCCTCCTCAAGCAAACACTGTTCAATGGTGACTCTGCATACCTCTGCTGCTGCCTGCTCAATTTCAGAGGGGTCTTGTGCAAGAGCAATATCTAACACTTTTGCCAGCTCCTCCCAGGAGTATTGGGAGGTAGAGGCATAGTTGTCAAGTGGGTCCGCCTGAGTGACTCTTGTTCTGGTTACAAGTCAGGTTTTATCCTTCCGGTGATTGGTCGATCAACAACCTGCTTTTTTACAGATGAAGCAAAGGTTCTTTCTGAAGCATTCAGCTTGTTGTTCTGGGCTAAGGCAGACTGCATCCACATTCATAGTGTTGGGATCTTGTTGAGGGGTTGTTCCAAAGTTTCTGGGGATGTAGTATCCTCTGATATTTTGAAGTTGGTTGAGGCAAATGGCATTCTGTTCAAAGTTCCTAGCCTGTGTGATCCATCCCTTCCAGGTGGTCGACTGGGGGTTGATTGTGATTATCATCTGTGCAAGTCGATAGTGTACCCCCTTTCTCAGAAGGTCGATTAGGATCTCATCATGTCCAGTATCAAGACCACTTCATCCAGCCACAATTTCAAATGCGGCAACAAATTTGTCAAAATCTCCCAGCCTTTTCCTCAAAGGGTTTTGTTCTTTGGGGTCAGGGTAGTCAGCTTGTTTGATGTTGTATAACTCATTTCAGCCAGTATCTTTCAGCCCCACTGGTACAAAGGATGCTTCAAAAGCAGTCTTGAACTGTTCAAAGGTGGTCATTCTGGCTTTTGGGTACCAGGTTTCTGCAAAAATGGCAGCTCTTCTGTTGCTCATCTTATTCAAGCAGGTGAGAATTATCTTATTATCTTCGCTGTACAGCATCTGGTTCATGGTGAAATAGGCGACCATCACCAACAGCCATCAATTGGCTTTCTTAGAGTCTCCATCGAAGTCATCAGGGAAACCCACTTTTAACTCAGTTCATCATGCCTCAAATACCAGTAATGCAATGTCCATGGCTTGGTCGCTTTCAGAATCAGAGGGTTCAGGTTGGGGGTTTTGGTTGGTAATGATGGGCTCCTCTTGAGGGGTGGTTTCAGGGAGGGGGAGAGGAATAGCAGTGAGCAGGGTAGCTTCCTCAGACAAAGGGTTTCATTGTGGTTCTGTCTGCAGGGTGTCAACCAATGGTGGGGCGAGGGACAGTACTGGGGGTGCTGCTAAGGAAATGGAAGGACTCCTTGGTCTTCATTGGGGAAAACTTCTTCCTCAAGGTGGTGGAGCAGGGGATGGGGACAGGTATTCAGAGTGTGATGAGCATTCCAATAATTCTGACTGTTCCGTGTTGAAAGCCTCCTCTGGTTGTAAGCCATATGATGTGGTTTCTTGTCTGGGTAGGGCCCTTCTGCTGAAAAGCAGGGGCTTTAGGACTAGCTAGATCTTTTGTTACTCTGATGTAACGATCCTTGCTGTCAAGCATGTCCTTCAGCAGTGACATGAAGTCTGATAGAGGTTTGGGGTCTCGAGCGATGCCAACACACTCAGAGTGAGAAGAGTGATATGTTTAAATGTAGATCTAGCTAAGGAGTACAGGATGGCTACTGGGGGAATTTATAGGGGGAAAGATAGGGAAGATGATCTGGGAGAACAATGGCTACCAGATTAGGAGAGAAAAGGTGTAGTCTGTTTAAGGGAGACAATGGTTACCAGGTAAAGGGAACAATGGCAGGAGCCTTGAGGTAAGGCTAAGAGCTGGAGGCAAAGGGGCTGTGGTGCCCATAAAGAAGGGGAGAAATGAGGAGGCCTTGCTGGTCATTGATATAATGGTATTACACTGGGGGAAGGGACGGGTTCGCTGGAGGAAGAGAGGAAAATGTAACACTCCCACTCATCTCGCAGCTTATAGACAAACTGCAGGGGGCAAAACTATTTATGAAAATGGATGTCCAATGGGGATACAACAATGTCCGCATCAAGGAAGAAGACGAATGGAAGGCAGCATTCACATGCTTCAAAGGAAGCTATGAGCTGCTGATTATGTATTTCAGCTTATGCAATTTGCTGGCGACCTTCCAAACCATGATGAACGATCTCCTTGGTGACATAGACTACTGTGTAGTCATCTACATCGACAATATCCTTATCTTTACGAAAACTCACAACTTGGAAGAACATGACAAGATTGTTAAACAAGTTCTCCAATAACTTGAAGATAACAACCTATATTTAAAACTGGAAAAATACTTCTTCCACTAACAGGAAATGGAATTTCTAGAAATGAAGGTGGGAAGAAATGGGATAAAGATGGATGAAGAAAAGGTCCAAGCAGTTCTAAAATGGCTAGAATCAAAGAACTCGAAAGGAGTCAGGAGCTTCTTAGGCTTGGCAAACTTCTACTGCCATTTTATCCAAGATTACACATCAGTGGCTAGACCACTTCACAACCTCACAAAGAAGGATATGCCATTTACCTGGGGACCAACACAGCAACAGGTGTTTGACATGCTCAAAAACAAATTCACCACAGCCCCAATCTTGGCATACCCAGATCACAACCAACACTTCCATTTAGAAACCAATGCCTTGGATTTTGCTGTAGGAGCAGTGCTCTCTTCATTAAACAAAGAAACAGATAAATGGCATCCAGTCACATACATGTCACACGTGATTGTTACGAATTTCCTGACTCCCAGTAGTGACCAACTCAACACCGCTGAGAGAGAGAGAGAGCAGAGACAGCTCTCATTCCTCGAAACCTACTTCCACGTTAGATGGTCCCCTCAACCCATGTCTTCCATCCCTCATTCCCCTTCCCCCATTTACCAGTTACCCCAGTTGATTCTCACCTTCACCAATGGGAATGAGAACCCCATGTGGCACAACGTTCTTGACTTCGACCATGAGTACCCCATGAGGTGACCACCTTCCTGTTGAGTCTCTATTGTCCTACATCATACCCTTTGCCCTCACCTTCCACCTATGTCTTCCCCTTTGCCCTTGCCTTCCCCTATGGATGCTGCCTTCCCTTTCCATAGCCCACATAGCTTGGTCTGTGTGTTTCCCCCTCCAGTATGAATACCAGAGTGCCATGTACCTATACCCTAGTTAGATCTATGCTTAACATGCCTAGAGTTTAACTCAACACTGTTACGTCAACATAAATGATCTTGATGTCAAGCGTGTCCTTCAGCAGTGACACGAAGTCTGATAGAGGTCTGAGGTCTCAAGCGATGCCAACACACTCGGAGTAAGAAGAGTTATGTGGTTAAACGTAGATCTAGCTAAGGAGTACAGCACAGCTACTATGGGTATTTATGGGGGGCAGGTGGGGAAGACGATCTGGGAGAACAATGGCTACCAGATTAGGAGAACAATGGTGTAGTCTGTTTAGAGAGGACAATGGTTACCAAATGAAGGGACCAATGGAATGGCTATGCAACTTGGCTAAGAATGGGGGATAGAGGGGCCACCACGGCCATAGAGAAGGGGAGAAACAAGGAGGCCCTGGTGGTCATCGATCGAATGATAGTACACGGGAGGAAGAGAAGGATCCACTAGAGGAAGGGAAGAAAATGTAACATTACCCCCCTGCCAAGCTTGAAACCCCGATTCAAGCCACCAAGGCCACTCATCCATGATGAGGAGGGGGGATGGAGGAGGGGAGTCCACCTAACAAGGAAGGGCCTGCCATTGGGGAGAACGGGGGTGAGCTAAGTGGGTCGGTGGGGGGAGGGGTGTCATCATTGCTAGAGGACTTAGGACATGGATGGGAACGATGTCAGAGGGGGGAGGGGTGGGGTGCCAGGAAAAGTCAGCGAGTACAATGGACTCCTGTATGTCCCGGATGGAAGCATTGGTCACAGAAAGGTCCAGGATGGGGAGGGGAATAGTGTTGAGGGAAAACACAGTTTCGTCGAGTATGTCCCCATCCATAACAGTTGGGGCACACCAACTCAGGGCACTGGTGTTGTGGGTGCATGGGGCAGGGAAGTTGACAGTTAGGACAGGCGTACTCGGGGTAGGCGGTGTGGGGGTGAGTGGGGGAAGAGCACTTGAGGCAGGGGATTGAGTCAGGGTTGAGTTCATCTGTGCATTGGTGAGAAGGAGAGAGGGGTTCATTGCATCCCCCACAAAAGGGGGAGTTCTGGGCCTTGTGGGCAAGAGGATGGTCTGCTGGGATGCAAGGGAGTGGGTGTTCCAATTGGGAGAGGGGGCATTTGAGTGTTGCAACCGAATGGCATTGTAAAGGAGATGGGGCAAGGGGAATGTCTGGTGGTGCTGGGACATCCTCGGTGATGGGCAGGGCGGGGTCTGGGAAATTGAGGTAGCAGCCATGTTCTCGTGGGGTAAAGAGGGCAAGGCAGTAGCAGAAGAGAGGATACAGTAGGTTATAGGGGAGGTCATTGATGATCTCAATGATTCCAACCAAAATGAGCCCATAGAAAGTGACTTCCCTTCTCGAAGAGACCCATTCAAGGGTGTGTTCAAATCCCTCATCATTGGCGAGGGTATCTCTTCTGTCAGGGTGGTCGGCAACCGCAAGGATGAGATGTGTGAGTTCTAGATGGGCAATGGCAAGATCAATCACCCTTCAAGTGATGCGATGTTCAGTGACGGCAGGTAGGAAGAGGATATGAGCTAAGACGGCAGGGGAATTGATCACGTCAAAAATGAACTCTTGTTTGTGAAAAGGGGGAAAAGATTCAAGATGGAGGGGGACAGGGTGGCGGTGAGAGGGGAGATTCATGGCGATAAGTAGGTGATACAGTGGAGAAGGGACCCACACCAGGAGGTCTTTAGCAATGCACAGGGGTCGATCGGGAGGGTTCTGCCATGAAAGGGTAAGGATCTGTAACACCCACTGGGCATTCCAGGAACTTTGCACATGTCGGGGAATATAGAATGGAGGAGTGAGAGTGGGATAGATGTCTAAAGAGGGATGGGTTTTTCAGCAGATAAGAGATGGAGAGTTGTCGAAAGAGCTGAAAATGTTGTCGCACCAGATGACGGTTAGGTAGTATCACTGGTGGAAGGGGGAATTCCTTCTATAGGTTGTTCTGGCCCAGTGGCATGGTTGCATTGAGTGATGGGCTCAATGGCACAGAGTTGGTCGAGTTTGATTTGCTCCCAGAACTGTTCAAGGTGTGCAGGATAACCAGCAATGTTGTGAGTTCCTTTAGGGATGGTGCAGGTCTTAGAGTTGTGAGTTTGAGGGCAAGGGCACCAGCAGTGCAGTCCGGGGGCAAGTTTGAAATCATAGATGATGGTTTCAATGACCTTCAGGAAGTCCATTTGATGAGGGAATTGTTCGTTCACACAAGAGTGGGAGAAGAGAACAAAAAAACATTTATTTCTTTTCCTTTCTCCCCCTCTAGTTCCAAGCCTCCTCATTTTGGTTTCCTCCAGCCTGGATGGGGAAGGGAGCCATGTAATTGTTGGTCTCCCAGGGGCCATTTGGGGACATGTTGATCTCCCACGCCCAGGCCTTCGATCTCCCTCCTCCTGTTGTCTCCGTCACTGTCGTATGCCTGTCCTGGAACCTTGTTCTCTGAACGGTCCCCAGGGTTCGCTCTGTTACACTATAAACTACCCTCACTACATGGCGCTCCAGGAACAATCCCACCACCCAATAGGTGGTGAGAGAGGTGAGGAGGGCGAGAAGGATAATGAGGAGGGAGGTAGTGGAGAGGGTGATGGTGAAGGAGGACATGGTAATGGAATGGGGGGGCAGCGTTGATGGTGGTATGACGGATGGGGAATTGCTGTGGTCTGGTGGATTTATATAGTCATAAAAGAGCCGAGGAGCCAGTTAGGTTCCATTCTGGTTCCCAGGTGTTCTCGGAGGAAGGATATCCCTGCCACTTGATGAGGTACTCCCGTTGGGTGGGAGAGCCGTGATGTGCTAGAATCCCTTCAACTTCGTAAACCTCTTTGTTGTTTTCAACATCAGGCAGGGGTTGGAGGAAGTTGGGGCCGTGCTCATCTGTTTCCATGTAAGGGTAAAGTAATGAGGCGTGGAAATTCGGGTGTATTTTTCAGGAAGCAGGGAGTTGTAAGCAGTACATCAACGGAGAGAGTACCTTCTCAAATTTAAAGGAGCCAAGGTGACATGGGGCAAGTTTTGGGAAGGGGTGAGTCAACTTTAAGTTTGTGGTGTCAGGCGGTGTGCCACTAGAGCATCATCCCTACCCTTATCGAGGAGGGTGAGATGTTCGGTTAGTGCTGGGATAAACATTTTCCCTAAAGAGGGATTGGCCCGGGGTTCATAGCCCATCATGAGAGAGAACAGGGACTTCTTGGTTCTGGAATGAGTTAGGGAATTATGGGAGAACTCAGCCATCAGGAGAAGTTCTGGCCAAGAGGAAGGGTTTGCTTGGCAGAACATCTTGAGGTAAGTGCCAATTTCCTGATTGACTTGTTCAGTTTCTCCATCAGTTTGTGGGTGGTAGGCAGTGGAAAGGGCGACATCATAACCCAAAAGTCAGGCAAGCTCTCTGGCACAAGTGGAGGTGAACTGGGGTCCCCTGTCGGAGATTACTTTGTCATGTAGGCCAAACTGGGGAA
The DNA here is from genome assembly GCA_038089335.1 of Boletellus aff. obscurococcineus. NCBI lineage: Eukaryota > Fungi > Basidiomycota > Agaricomycetes > Boletales > Boletaceae > Boletellus > Boletellus aff. obscurococcineus. Next base: position 2,100 of record JBBPKP010000281.1, on the reverse strand, counting down.
AGATGTGAGAAAAGAACAGTTTCACCACCTCAGCAGCATTGGCATTTATATTTGTGGGAATAAGAATCACCCCTTTAGTAAGTCTGTGGTTGACCATGACCAAGATAGCATTATCATTATGAGGTCCCATGGCGGGGAGGCCTAATGTAAAGTCCATCGAGATTTGTTGAAAGGGGCGGGTGGTGTTGGTAGGAATAGAAGACAGCCCGGGAGAGACTAGGTGGATGATGACCTTATTTTGCTGACAGGTTGCACAGCCAGCGACAAAGTTTCACATGAAAGTGGCCATTCTGGGCCACCAATAGTTGTGTCGCAAGAGGGATAGGAGGTGGAAGGAGCCAGCATGGCCTCTGGCTGAGGATATGTGGACAGATTGGACAAGGGACTGGTGTGAATCAGGGGGAATATAGAGGCAATCCCAGTAGTAGAGCAGGTTATCTGTGTATCACCAGTCTGCTGGGGAGGAAAATAATTGTGACATGGAGGGGGTGGCAAGACTGTTGAGTGCAGTGGCAATGAAATCATCCATGGTGGAGGAGGAGGCCATTCAATCTTTAAGGGCAAGGTTGATGGTGTGGACCATCACCGCAGGGGTGAGGAGGACTAGATCCTGATTATTGGTGGACGTGTCGGGTAGGTGGAGTCGAGAGAGTGTATCGGCTGGTCCCATCACTGATGTTGGCAGGTGTTGGAAGATAAGATCAAAGTCCATAAGGAATAGCATCCACCATGACTGATGCCGTAAAAGCTGATGGGGGGACTTGAAGTAGCTTAAATTCTTATGATCGGTGAGGATTGTCACTGGGTGGGTGGTGCCAGTCAAATGATGACACCATTCCTCCAACACACAAATAACCGCGAGGAGTTCATGATTATAGATATTATAGTTCCACTCTTCAGGGGAAAATGTTTTGAAGAAGTAGGCAGAGGGGTGGAGGTTGCCATTTGCATCCTTTTGCATCAATATAGCACCACAGGCACCCAAAGAGGTGTCAGTCATCACCCAGAATGGAGAAGAATTATCAGGGAGGCGGAGGACAGGTTTTGATTTAAAGGCGTTCTGGAGAGCACAGAACGCTCTATCGCAAGCGTCAGTCCATATCCACAGGGCCCCCTTTCGGGTTAAGATGTTCAGGGGGAGGGTGATGTCTGAAAAGCCCGCGATAAACTTTTGGTAGAAGTTACAAAACCCCAGGAAAGATTGAACATCTTTAACAGAACAAGGAGTGGTCCACTTGTTGATAGCGGTCAGCTTGCCAGGGTCAAGTGCAATCTCTCCAGGTCGAAGGATGATTCCAAGGAACTCCACTTCTTGCACTGAAAAGGAGCACTCGGATGGTTTCAAATAGAACTGGTGGTCAGATAATCGCTGTAGAACCTTCCAGGTTTGCTCATCATGAGTCCGTTGGTCAGATGAATAAATGAGTATGTTGTCCATGTAGATGATTAGCCACCCTTCTGCAATAAAATTGCGAAAGACATCATCCATTAAAGCCTGGAAAGTGGGGGGGGAACCCATCAATCCAAAGAACATAACTGTCAGTTCGAGGAGGCCAAGCAGTGTGATGAAGGCAGCTTTCCATCGATTGCTGGGTTTGATGTGGATGTTGTTATATCCCCACCAGATATCCATCTTGGTGAAAATAGATGACCCCTTCACTTTATCTACTAATTCCGAAATCAGGGGAAGGGGGTATGCATTCTTGACCGTGAAGGAGTTGACGTATCTGTAGTCCTGGCAGGGTCTAAGGGAGCTGTCCTTTTTTGCAACAAAAAAGAAGGGGATGGCTTGTGGTGATTTCAACCGGACGATCTTTCTGGAAGCAAGATAATTCTTAACAAACTCCTTACACGCGAGGGTTTCCTTAGGGTTGAGGGGATATACTTTCACCACCTTCGGGATAAAGGCGTCGGTCAGGATGATCTCGTGATTGAACTTTCATTCAGGGGGAAGGGTTCCAATAGGGGGTTCTTTGAAAATATGAGCGAACTCCTCACAGATTGGTGGTAAGGGGGAGTCTGCCATCACCGTTGCTTGAGTGATTTGGGTGGAGAGGGTAGTTTTTCGTAAAGAGAGATCGGCGTCCTCCACATGGTGAA
>JBBPKP010000280.1:0-14773 GCA_038089335.1 Boletellus aff. obscurococcineus | reverse complement strand
CTAAGAATGACTTCTAGTAGTCCAGCTAATAGGGTTGTATGGGTTACAAGACCTAACCCAATGGGCTAGGGAGTATGGTTACTCTTTAGGCAATGGCCTCCTGTTGCAAACAGCAACACTCCCATTATACTAATACTTAATTTTTCACTTTTATCATTTTTACCACCAACTTATAAAGGTCACATGGCAGGTCACATGTCATTATTATGTAATCACCTTCACTCTTCACTATGTCACCTCTTCACCTACTCACATATGTTACACCTTCATATATTCACATCTAGAACATCCTATATTACAGAGCTAGACCCACTGTGTTATGGAATGTGACACAGCCCCATACTATTACATAATTTTTTCCCAATTTTTCCTCTATTTTTCCATTTTACTTCACATTTTTACTCCTTTACTATACTTTATTAGCAGCCTTCACTACCATTCATTCCTACAGTGATCATGTGACAGGTCACATGATACTTCCCATGGTCACATGATATTTGTGCACTTTCCCATGAAGGACCCCCATTACATCATCATTTCAAATATGCTTTCTGACTTATTTTCATTTTTATAACATCATGGGCTAGACCACTTACTAATCATCTAGACCCTTATCTATGACATCATAGGCCAGACCTATAACATCACCATGATGTCACCATGACATCATTCCTTATCTATTTGTCATCATTACTAATTATTGCACTATAACCCTATACCCACTTGTTCTAACTCTTTCCTTATCATATATAGATATATTATTACCATAAAGGGTATAGAAGGCTGTGTTGATACCTTTACATAGTAACTAGTTCCCAGGCTTGCCCTAAATAGGTACCAAATAGGGACAAACATGTAAAAGATATATAAAGCCAATACAGCAACCAGAGACTTCAGTTGAGTTCTCTTGGTTTTCCCCCCCACAAATATTAGGGGCTATTGCCATAAGAGTAACCCTAACTCCCTGGCCTATTGGGTTAAGGTCTTGTAACCTATATAACCCTATTAAACTGATTAACTGGAAGTCATCCTTGAATGTTGGCCCATGTGGATGTGGTATCGCTTGGCATCTCTTCTCTCATAGAATAGACTGTGGGGTTTGTTTCAGGCTGCTTTCGAGACAGTGTTTACCAATTCATTTATCCCTGCCAGACTGCAGGAGAAAGCTAGGAACCAACTCTATCTGATTAAGCAGATCGACTATCTTGACCCAGCTGAGCGCAGCCTTCCCCCTTATCAGAAACGAGGCAGCTTCAATGACTTCATTGCTGCATTCAAAATCGCTGTTGGGAGAAGCAAACTTGACACAGGACACGACAACATGTTGATAGACATCCTTAACAGAGGAGTCTCCATGTCCCTCGCCAACATGATGGTGACGATTAACCCCCAACTGACGACCTGGCAGGACTGGATCACTAAAGCCAGAATTTTTGAGCAAAACTTCATCCAAGTTAGACAACTGTGTGCCCAATCCCAGTATATCCCTACAGGAAGGACCTACCCTGTTACATTTTCTTCCCTTCCTATGCTGGATCCATCTCTTCCTCCTGTGTACTACCATTCATTCGATGACCACCAGGGCCTACTGGTTTCCCCTCTGATATACAGATGCCTTGGGCCCCTTGCATCCCGTTCCTAACCTTACTGCTCAGTTGGTTCCTTTGTTCTTCCTTTATGGTAATCCATTGTTCTCCATATGTGGACTACACCATTGTTCTCCTAATCTGGTAGCCATTGTCCTCCCAGATCGTTGTCCCTCGCCCTCCCCTATAAATACCCATTGTAGCTGTCCTGTATTCCTTAGCTAGATCTATGTTTAACCATGTAACTCTTCTCACTCTGAGTGTGTTGGCATCACTTGAGACCCCAGATCTCTACCAGACTTCGTGTTGCTGCTGAAGGACATGCTCGACAGTGAGATTGTTTACGTTGACATAACAAAAGATCTAGCTTGTCCTGACACCCCTGCTTTTTAGCAAAAGGGCAATACCTGGAAGACAACACGTCGTACGGCTTACGACAGGAAGAGTTCTCTGACTTGGAACACTCGTTGCACTCAGAATACCTATCCCCATCCCCTGCCCCTCCATGAAGGCAAGGGAACCCTTTCCAGTCCCAAAGAAGGAGGAGTCCCTCTATCTTGCTTCCTGCCCCACCCGTCCTCTCCATTACCCCTCCGCTGGTCGACACCCCCAGACTCGAACCACCCCAAAACCCCCTCTCTAAAGAAGCTACCCCATTGACAGCAGTACCCCTCTCTCTCCCCAAACTGGAACCATTGCCCACCATAGCTAACCCACTAAACCCCCCTCCTTCCAACCACTCCTCCGAGAGCGACCACAAAATGGACTTAGCCATACCTGCTGTATTTAAGGTGAGAAGAACCGAGTTAAAAGCTGGCCTACCCAAAGATTTTGATGGGGAACCAAAGAATGCCAACTTGTGGATGCTGGTGATGATTGCCTACTTTGAAATGGATGAAACCCTCTACAACACGGATGCTGAGAGGATTCTTACCTGCCTGAATAAGATGAACTCAGGGAGAGCCGCCATATTTGCGGAAACCTGGTACCCGAAGGTGGCAGCGACTAAATTTGACAAGTTCAAGGAACCCTTTGAAGCATCCTTCATACCTGTAGGGCTGAAAGAGATCACCCGAAATGAGCTTTACAATATCAAACAAGCTGATTACCCCAACCCCAAGGAGAGAAACCCACTCAGAAAGCACTTGGGAGACTTTGACAGATTTGTTGCCACTTTCAAAATGGCGGCTGGACAGAGTGGTCTGGAAGAGGGCCACAATGAAATACTTATTGACCTTCTAAGGAAGGGAGTACACTTTAGGCTGGTGCAGATGATGATCATGATTAACCCCCAGCCAACGACTTGGAAGGACTGGGTCAAGCAGGCCTGGAACTTTGAGCAGAATGCCATAAGACTTGACCAGCTCAGGGACAGAAAGGGATACTACATCCCCAGAACTGTGACAACTGCCCCATGATGAGACCCTAATGCTATGGACGTGGACTCTGTCCAGTTAACCCCTGAACAGCATGTGGAATGCTTCTGAAAGAACCTTTGCTTCCTTTGTAAAAATCAAGGTTGCCATTCCTCTAACCATCAGAAGGATAAGGGACAAACACCAGCTAGAGCTAGAACTGCCCAGGCCGACCCCCTTGACAATTACGCCCCCACCTCTAAGTACTCTAGGGAGGAGCTAGCAAAAGTCTTGGATATTGCCCTAAGCACCAACAATGAGGAACTGGAATCAGTCACTGCTGATGTACAAAGGATAGCAATCGAACAGGGTTTTGCTTGGGGAGGGAAGTAGTAACATCTTCTCCTCCTGAATGGATTGCCAGTGTAATTGTATCTAAAGGAGACCCCCACTCTATGAGAATTTCTTTGACCCTCTCCTACCCTGGCAAGAAAACTGTCACCACCCTTGCTCTTATCGACAGTGGAGCCATCAAGAGTTTTATCAATCTGACGACCCTCTACAATGGAGGATGGACCCCTCACCGACTATGCACCCCTCTTGTTGCGAAAAATGTAGATGGAACCCAAAATCAGGCTGGACTAATCTGCCACTACATCCCCCTTGTAGTAACCTGTGGAGGACTGAGGGAGAGATGTGACTTCTATGTGATTAATGCTGCCAAGGACTTGGTTATCCTTGGTATAGACTGGCTCCAGAAACATAACCCCTGCATCAACTGGACCAGGGGGACCTATCTCTGGAGGAACCAACCAATCCACCTCGAACATTGGCGAACAATGACAACCACCCTTACCTCCTCCGGTACCTGGAGTTACATCATGAACACGATGCTAACCTCTCCATACGAAAAACCACCCCTTCTACCCAGATCACTCAGGAATCCAGAAAAGAGGAAGCCCCCTTACCCCCTATTTGTGACAACTTTGCACATGTCTTCAGGGAACCACCGATGGGAACCCTCCCCCCCGAATGAAAATTTGATCAGGAAATAGTCTTGACCAATGCTTTGTCCCAAAAGTTGCAAAGATCTATCCGCTAAACCACAAAGAGGCTCTCGCCTGTGAGGAATTTGTACAGGAACACCTCGCATCCGGAAAGATCATTCGTTCCAAATCACCCCAGGCTGCTCCCTTCTTCTTTGTAGCAAAGAAGGACGGCTCTCTTCAACCTTGCCAGGACTATAGATATGTTAACTCCTTCACAGTCAAAAACACCTATCCCTTACCCCTAATCTCTGAGCTCGTCGACAAGGTCAAGGGGTTGTCTATCTTCACCAAGATGGACATTCGTTGGGGGTATAACAATGTCCAGATCAAACCCAAGGATTGTTGGAAAGCTGCTTTCATCACTCCTCTCAGTCTATTCGAACCCACTGTCATGTTCTTTGGCCTAACTGGCTCCCCTCTGATGTTCCAGGCTTTGATGGATGACGTTTTTCGAGACTACATCACAGAAGGATGGTTGATCATCTACATGGATGACATTCTCATCCATTCCTCTGACCAGAAAACGCACAACGAGCGTACCAGAAAGGTCCTGCAGTGACTCTCCAACCACCAGTTCTTCCTTAAGCCATCCAAATGCTTCTTCTGGGTAGCAGAAGTGGAATTCCTGGGCATCATTTTAAAGCAGGGGGAGATTACCTTAGACCCAGGAAAGCTATCCACCTTTGATGAGTGGACCACCCCCAAGATGGTTAAGGACGTATGCTCCTTCCTGGGCTTTTGCAACTTCTATCGGAAGTTCATTGTGGGTTTCTCTGATATTGCCTTGCCCCTGAACTCTTTGACCCGCAAGGGAGTCCTATGGGCATGGATGTCTGCCTGTGACCATGCATTTTGCCTACTCTGCAACGCCTTTAAATCCAAACCTGTCCTCCGCCTCCCCAATAATATGGCCCCTTTTTGGGTAATGACTGATGTGTCCCTCGGAGTGTGTGGGGCAGTCCTGATGCAAAAGGACTCCAATGGAGACCTCCACCCCTGCGCATTCTTCTCCAAAACCTTCTCCCCTGAAGAGTGAAATTACGACATTTATGATTGCAAGTTGCTGGCAGTTATCTGAGCACTTGAAGAATGGTGTTACCACCTCATGGGGACTGCCCACCCAGTAACGATCTTGACTGATCATAAGAACTTGAGTTACTTTAAATCTCCTCACCAGTTATCTCGATGACAATCCCGGTGGATGTTATTCCTTATGGATTTCGATCTGGTGTTCCAGCACCTCCTGGGCACTGCGATGGGACCTGCGGATGCACTATCACGACTTCACCTCCTGGATACCTCATCTGATAATCAGGATCTTGTCCTCCTCTCTCCTATGGCCATTGTTCGCACCATTGATCTGGCACTCAAGGACCATATTGCCACCTTCTCTCCAACCGACGATTTTGTTGCCACTGCCTTGAATAACCTCTCTTCCCCTTCGACATCGCACCTTTTCTTCTCCCTGTCTGACTGGCGATATACCAACAATCTCCTATACTATAAAGACTGCCTCTACATTCCCCCTGATTCTCGCCAATCTTTGATGGCATCTATCCACAAGTCCCTGGCAGGCAGCCACACTGGCTCCTTCCAACTCCTAACTCTCCTTCAGCAGGACTATTGGTGGCCAGGCATGGCCACTTTTGTGCGAAATTTTGTGACAGGCTGTGTGGTTTGTCAACAAAACAAAGTCATCACTCACCTGATCTCTCCCAGTCTCTCTCCTATCCCATCCACTGCCACCCAACCTTTCCAACAGATCTCAATGGATTTTTCATCTGGGCTCCCCACTGTGGGAACACATAATGCTATTTTGGTTGTGGTTGACCATGGGCTCACGAAGGGGGTAATTCTCATTCCCACGAACGTAAACACCGATGCCACAGAAGTCGCCAAACTATTCTTCTCCCACATCTTTCCCCAATTTGGCCTCCACAACAAGGTAATCTCCGACCGAGGTCCCCAGTTCGCTTCTGCCTTTGCTAGAGAACTTGCCCGGTTACTGAACTATGATGTCACACTCTCCACCGTCTACCACCCACAGACAGATGGTGAAACCAAACGGGTCAACCAGGAAATTGGGACCTATCTGTGGATGTTTCACCAAGCAAACCCATCATCTTGGCCAGAACTTCTCCCGATGGCCGAATTCTCCCACAATGCCTTGACACATTCCATAACAAAGAAATCCCTGTTTTCTCTCATGATGGGCTATGAACCCCGAGCCTATCCCGCTTTGGGAAAGACCTTCAACCCCATGCTAACAGAACAACTCTTGCTTCTTGACAAAGCCAGAGATGATGCCTTGGTGGCACACTGCCTTGCCCAATTGGAAATGAAACAGCGAAGAAACGGCAAACCCCCGTCCTGGAAAGTCAGAACAAAAGTTTGGCTCGATGCCATGAACCTAAAAATGACCCATGCTTTCCCAAAGCTAGCACCTCGCTGCCTCGGCCCCTTTGAAATTGAAAAAGTCCTTTCCCTGTTAATGTACAGGTTACAACTCCTTGCTTCCTGGAAAATACACCTGAATTTCCACGCCTCCCTACTCTATTCTTATGCAGAAACTGACAAACACGGCCCTAACTTCCTCTGACCCCCACCTGACATTGAGAATAACGAAGAGGTTTACAAAGTCAAAGGCATCTTAGCTCATCATGGTTCCCCCAAGTGATGCGAGTACCTCATCAAATGGCAGGGATATCCTTCCTCCGAGAATACGTGGGAACCGGAACGGAACTTAACTGGCTCCTTGGCCCTTTTACAACTATATAAGTCTGCACAACCACAGCATTTCTCCATCTGTTATACCACCGTCAACACTGCCCCCCACTCCACCCATAACCATGTCCTCTGTTACCATCACCCTCTCTACCACCTCCCTCCTCGTCCTCTTCCACGCCCTCCTCACCTCTCTCACCACCTATTGGGTGGTGGGATTGTTCCTGGAGCGCCACGTAGTGAGGGTAGTATATTCTGTAATGGAGAGAACCCCGGGGACCGTCCAGAGAACGAGGTTCCAGGATGGGCATATGACGGTGATGGAGACCACTGGAGGGGGAAGGGTGAAGGCCTGGGCATGGGAAATCAACATGTCCACAAATGGACCGTGGGAAGCCAACAACTACATGGCTCCCTTTCCTGTCCAGGCCGGAGGGAATGGGAGCGAGGATACATGGGGAAACCTGTAGAAAAGGAATGCAATGCATTTTTGTTCGCTCAAAAGGGACTGATGCACAACAACACCGATCCCAACCAATGGACCCCTCCTCTACCGAAAACACTTGCCCCTACGATTTCCCTCAGGTTATTGAAACTGTCGTCTATGAATTCAAGCTCGCTCCAGGACTTCACTGCTGGTGTTCAAGGAGCAGACATCAGGAGACTTGTGCCATCCCAAAGGGAACCCATGACATCGCAGGCTACCCTGCTCACCTTGCCCAGTTTTGGGAGCACATCAAATTGGAGAAGGATCTCGCTGCTGCCAAAAAAGTTGAATACCTTTGCACTGGTGACCACCAACTTGTCCTGAATGACAAACCCCACCAAACGAACAATACTACTCAAGTGTCAGCTGGGCCAACCCCCTTTTTGGCTCCTTTGACAATTCCCCTCTTCTCATCTGACAGAAAGTTCATCCCTCTCTAGACGTCCTTACCAACCCCACCACGCTATTCCCCATCCCTCATCACGTCCGTCACTCGTGGAACGCCCAGTGGATCTTACAAATCCTCACCCTCTCATGGCAAAATCCTCCAAATTGCCCCCTAATCATCGCCAAAGACCTCCTTGTGTGGGTCCCCTCTCCGCTATACCATCTCATTGTAGCCATAAATCTTCCTTCTCGTCGCCAACCCTCTCCCCTTCGCCTCGAATTGTTTCCCCTGTTTCACAAACGAGAATTCATTTTTGATCTAATTAGTTCCCCCACCGTACTTGCCCATATTCTCTTCCTCCCCACCATAACTGAATACAGAGTCACTTGCAGAGCAATTGACCTTGCCGTCGCCCATCTTGAACTCACCTGTCTTGTCCTCGCTGTAGTGGACCACCCTGACCGGCATGACACTCTGGCCGATGATGAAGGTTTCGAACGAACTCTTGAGTGGGTCATAGCAGGCAAGGAGATTACCTTCTATGGGCTCATTTCCATTGGGATCATTGACATCGTCAATGACCTTCCCTATAACCTATTGTATCCTCTCTTCCGCTACCGGCTTGCCCTCTTCACCCCTCAAGAATGAGCTTGGTACCTTAACTTCCCTGACCCCATCCCCGCAGCTGTCGAAACACCACCAGAAATTCCCCTCACCTCACCTCCTATACAATGCAATTTGCCTCCAATGCTCAAACCCCCCATCTCCAGACTGGAATGCCCACTCCCTTGGATCCCAACAGATCATCCTCTTGCCTAGGAAGCCTGGAATTCCCCCTATTGTGGAGGATGCAACAAACCCCTTTCCCCTTCCCACCAATGCCCTGACAAGCTTGACCCCAACCCTCTCCCCTGTCTCAAGTGCTCTTTCCCCTCTCACTCCCACACTGCCTGTCCCAAGTATGCCTGTCCCAACTGTCAGCTCCCCCACCCGATGCACCCTCAGCACAAATGCCCAGAACTGGTCTGTCCCAACTGCTACAGATGGGGATATACTCAACGAAACTGTGTTTACCCTCAACACTATTCCCCTCCCCATCCTGGACCTTTCTGTGACTGCTGCTTCCATCCAGGACATATGGGAGTCCACTGCACTCGCTGACTTTTCCTGGCGCCCCCCCCTCTGCCATCGTTCCTCTCTGGGTCCCGAATCCTCCAATGAGGACAAACACTCCCATCCCTCTCGCACACCCCCGTCCTCACCAGTGGCAGGCCCTTCCTCATTGGGTAGTGTCCCTGCCCCCGTCACCCCTCCTCATCATGGATGAGTGGCCTTTATGGCTTGAATTGGAGTTTCAAGCTCAGCAAGGGGGTAATGTTACGTTGTCTTCCCTTCCTATGCCGGATCCATCTTTTCCTCCCATGTACTACCATTCATTTGATGACCATCAGGGCCTACTGGTTTCCCCTCTGATATATGGATGCCTTGGGCCCCTTGCATCCTGTTCCTAACCTCACTGCTCAGTCGGTTCCTTTGTTCTTCCTTTATGGCAACCCATTGTTCTCCATATGCAGACTACACCATTGTTCTCCTAATCTGGTAGCCATTGTCCTCCCAGATCGTCGTCCCTCACCCTCCCCTATAAATACCCATCATAGCCATCCTGTATTCCTTAGCTAGATCTATGTTTAACCACGTAACTCTTCTCACTCTGAGTGTATTGGCATCGCTCGAGACCCTGGACCTCTACCTGAAACAACCCAACTATAGCCTATGTCCGGATGCATATAGCAGTCCAGCAACTGGGCTTATGAAGGGCGAAGGACTAGAGGTAAGAGTGAAGAGCTAGCTAGGCTGAGCCCTGATGATGAGGGTAGAGGTCCAAGAGACTGAACTGGAGTCCCAGCTCAGTCGCCCGGGTTTATATACTATTCTAATGTTTGTACATGTTTGGTAACGACCGTGCTAGAGAGGGAGAGGCGGCCTGATTAGGCGTATCGTAAGAGTCCGTGTGAGTCATATTGTATGAGTCACCTGCTGTGCCAGGCTGTGTGGGCAGTGCATCAGTGGCTGAAATGTGATGGTGGCAGTGGCACAGCCCTGCGCAGGACGGAGATGAAAGGGGATTTATAGTACAGCCTTGCACAGCGCAGAGATGAAAAGGCTATGTATGGCAACGATGGCTGCACCGCGGAAATAGAAGTCTGAAGGAGAAAGTGGCGCTAGCCCTGGTGACGTACTTGTATCGTAACAGGGGTTTCCCTGCCAAGGGTTAGCTAAGGGTTAGGCAGGTGAAATGTACTATGGTTAGGTTGTTCGTGGTTAAGTCTAGGTTGCGGAAAATGGTCCGTAACACTACCAGACTTTGTGTCACTGCTGAAGGACATGCTTGACAGCGAGATTGTTTACATCAACGTAACATACCCCAGGAATGGACAATCCACTGACCCTAATGCCATGAACGTCAACATCGCCAGACTCTCCCCCACACAGAGGGCCAAGCATATGAAAAGCAACAAATGCTTCATCTGCCATCAGATAGGATGCCAATCTTCCAATCACCAGAATGGACAGAGGCTGGGAACCTTGAGTAAACCCCCACAGAAAGTCAGAAAGATCGACACTTCCCCCATCAATGATTATCTAGGAACCCTGCCTTTCACACAGGACAAGATTCTTCGCACCATGAAGATGGCATTTGGAGGAAATCCTGATGATGAACAGTTGGTCAATCATGCCAACACCTCAACCGACAACAAGGGTTTTGGCTGGGAAGGGCATTAGCTATGTCATGCTCTCCTTCCACTGTACTTGTATCCAGTTGTACCACTAAAGCAATCAAGGTCCCTGTTACTCTGGAACAAGACAGAAAATGGGAGAAACCTTGGCCCTGATCAAAAGTGGTGCCACCTCTTCTTTTGTAAACAGAGACCTCGTCCTCTTCTCCAAGTGGAAAACCAAACCACTTCCTTCACCCCTTCTCGCACGCAATGTCAACAGAACAATCAATCAAGCTGGGATAATCAGACAGACTGTTGACATCCGCTTGATCATCGACAATCATGAGGAGACCCTCACCTGCTACGTCATTGCCTGTGGAAAGGACCCCTTTATCCTCGGAATGGACTGGCTGAGAAAGTGAAACCCCTCCATTGACTGGGCAACCCAGAAACTTGAACTCCCTACCTCCACAGACATCCTTCGAAACCAACAAGCATACATCACCCATTACCTAGGAAAGAACCCAGATGGTTACATCATGGAAGTGCTATGGAAAACCACCATCTCTACACAGATTGCCCAAGCCTCCGCTCCCAAGGAAGTCACCCTACCCCCCGAGTATGCCGAATTTAAAGATGTTTTTGATGAACCACCCATCAGACAACTACCCCCTGAATGCCTGTATGATCATGAGATTACCATCGTGGACACATTCAAACCCCACATAGCCAAGGCCTACTAGTTAAACCCAAAGGAGCTGGAGGCATGCAAAGCCTTTGTCGATGAACACCTTGCTGCCGTATGGATTGTCCCCTCCAAATCCCCCCAAGCATCCCCCTTTTTCTTCGTAGGAAAGAAATATAGAAGTCTTCATCCCTGTCAGGATTATCGATACCTCAACGAGCACACCATAAAAAATGCATACCCCCTTCCCCTCATCTCTGAACTCATCAACAAGCTCAAAGATTCATCAATCTTCACTAAATTCGATATATGGTGGGGATACAACAATGTTCATATCAAACCCAAGGACTGGTGGAAGGCCGCTTTTATCACTCTGTTGGGGTTATTTGAGCCAACTGTCATGTTCTTCAGGATGTGCAACTCTCCCCCAATGTTCCAATGGCTTATGGACGACATCTTCCAAGATTATATCATGGAAGGATGGCTGATCATCTACATGGACAACATTTTGATTCACTCAGCCGACCTTGCCACCCACCAGGACCACACCAGAAAGGTCCTCTGCCAACTTCAGGAACACACCCTTTATTTGAAACTCTCTAAATTGACATTTGATGCTGCCATCATCAAATATCTCAGACTGGTAGTCAAACCTGGAGCAGTCACCCTAGATCCCACTAAGCTCAATGCTATCAGGGATTGGCAACCACCAACCACAGTAAAGGCCGTATGGTCATTCCTGGGATTCTGCAACTTCTACAGGAAGTTCATAGCCAGATTCTCTGACCTCACCAAACCATTGACTGAGCTGACGAAGAAATCCTCTCCTTAGAAGTGGGAAGCGGAACATGAGACAGACTTCCGCATGCTACAATGACAATTCATGTCTTCCCCAGTCCTACACTTACCCAACTCATCTAAGCCGTTTTGGCTGATGACCAATGCCTCCTTAGTGGCTTGTGGTGCCATTCTGATGCAGAAGAATGGGAATGGTGACCTGCATCCATGCACTTATTTTTCATCCACCTTTTCCCCCAAAGAATGAAACTATGACATCTATGATAGAGAATTACTTGCTGTCATTCGTGCCCTTGAGGAGTGGTGACACCACTTGTCTGGAACTCCCCACCTGGTCACCATCTTAACTAACCACAAGAACCTCACCTATTTTAAAAAGCCCCAAAACCTCTCTCGATGACAGGCATGGTGGATGTTATACCTGATGGACTTCGACTTGAAGTTCCACCATCTTCCGGGCACCCAGATGGGACCTGCGGACGCTCTGTCCTGTCTCTCCAACCCAGACATGTCTTCTGACAATGACCAGGTCACTCTCTTTACCCTGGTCACCATGGTCCATGCCATTGACATGGGACTAAAAAACCTCATCTCAATGACCACCCTATCTGACCCCTTTGTTGAATGGCAGCTGAAAGAAATCACCTCCACATACCCTATCAATTGCACCACCCCTATGGACTGGTTCTACCATGACAACCTCCTTTATTTTCAAAATTGCCTCTACATCCCAGAACTTGTCTGTGCCAAGTTGGTCCAAGAAACACACAAACACCCCACCCACAGACACCCGGGACAGTTTCATCTCCTCCATCTTCTACAACATGACTATTGGTGGCCTGGCATGGCCATGCTTGTTCATCGCGTCACCCAAGGATGTGCCATGTGCCAACAAAACAAAGTAAATACCCACCTAACCCACCCCCCACTCTCTCCCATATCAACCACCACAACCCGCCCTTTTCAACAAATCTCTATGGACTTCATCACCTCCCTTCCCCCCATTGACAGGAAAAACACTATGTTTGTCATGGTGGACCACAGCCTTACAAAGGGGGCTATTTTCATCCTGACCTCCACCTCCGCTGACACGGAGACTGTAGCAAAACTATTCTTCCAACATGTTTTTCCCAGATTCAGCCTCCACAATAAAGTTATCTCAGACCGAGATCCTCAGTTTAATTCCACCTTTGCTTATAAACTCGCCCAACTTCTTCACAATGACATTGCCCTCTCCACTGCCTACCACCCTCAGACCAACAGGGAAATGGAATGGGTAAACCAGGAATTAGGAACATACCTTCAGATCTTCGCTCAGGGCAATCTGACAAATTGGCCCACACTTCTACCCATGGCTGAATTCACACACAACTCTTCCATTCATTCTGTCATCAAGAAATCCCTGTTCTCTCTCATGATGGGCTACAAACCCTGCGCCTATTACCAACTTGGAAAGTCCTTCATGCCCACAGCTGAGAAGCAAGCGGAGATGCTCGAGGAAGCTCACACAGAAGAACTGCACACCCATCAACTTGCACAAAAGGCGATGATTAGTAATTGGACTCCCACATTCAAACCGTGGAAAGTCAGAGATCACGTTTGGCTAGACAACAAGAACCTTCATCTCTGATACCCCTTTAGGAAACTTGCCCCCAGAAGAGAAGGACCATTTGAAATAGAAAATGTAATCTCCCCCCTCATCTATCAGCTCAAACTTCCCCTGACCTGGAAAATACACCTGAACTTCCATGCCACCTTCTTATCGCCCTACATCACAACTGCAGAACATGGCCCTAACTTTATGAACCTGCCACTGGACCGTATCAATGATGAAGAACATTACAAAGTGGAACAGATCCTTAGTCATCGTGGGAATGCCACTCGCCAGGAATTCCTTATCAAGTGCATCACCACCATTTCCTTCAAGACTCTCCTTCGCTACATAGTCACCGCCGCTGCCATCATCACCCTCACCTTCTTCTTTTTCTTTTGCCATCACTTTGCCCTCAACTGGGGCACCTTTAGAGTTGCCATTGGGAAGATCACTATTCTCCCAAAGGTTGTTAACATCACCCAGCTTGGTGACAAGCAAATTGAAATGGAGAGTTCCCGGGCAGGTCGTACACAACTGTGGTACTGGGAAGTATCCTTCTTGGATAAATCCCCCTTTGCTGTCACCCATGGACAAGCAGAGAACGAGTGGGGATCTAATTTTTGAAATAAACTTGTGTTTGCATGCGCCCAACTACCCTCATTCAAATCATCTCATTCACTGTCCTCCTGATCTCCTCCTACCAACAACTATGTTCAAACAAGTCCCTCTCTGCATGGCAAACTTCCCTCCCACCCACAGACAAGAATTCATCCTCGGACTCCTTCATAATCCTGTAATCGCCAATGTCATTGAGGAAACCCACCAATATTTCCACAACACCCCATTACAGTAGGCTATGACGTTCTTCAAGACTCATCACGAAATGAGACAATACAGCCTCAGGATTATTTGCAGCCTCTCCACTGCCGATGTGCACAGAATGATCAATGACCCAGATGTGGATTACCTTCTCACCACCATCCACTGACATTGCCTCATAGTATTTAACTATCTAATTGCCACCAACATTGAGGCTGCCATTGATGAAATACCCTATGCCCTAGTATTCCCTGCCTTGCGACACTGCCTTTGGCTGTTCTCTCCCATGGAATGCAAGCTATTTATCTAATTCCTCACTGAAGAAGAGTTGGACGACAACAACCCCACCTCAGAAAACTATGACCTCTTTCACCCACCTATTCCCCATCATGACGTCCCCCTGCTCGTCTCCTCTCCCGAGAGCAGTCCCTCCCCTTGCCACTGGATTCCTCTTTCCGACCACCTCACCAGCCTTTTTCCACACCCATTTATGCCCATCAGACCCTAGGGGATTGATTTTAGTTTCATCTGACCATATAACCTGCTTCCAGTCCTCCAGAGTCCAATC
>JBBPKP010000277.1:0-14872 GCA_038089335.1 Boletellus aff. obscurococcineus | reverse complement strand
ACTCCTCCATTATCCCCTTGCTCACCTCCTCCCCAACAACCACTGACCCCCCTTCCCCCCCCTCCCCCCCATGAGTTCCGCTGGCAAACCGCCTCTCCACCCCACTGTCTGCATCCAGACCCCTACCCATCCCCCCTCCCACCCCAGCTCGACCCTGCCCTGTCCAAAGGAACGCTTTAGACAGGGGACTGATCTGCCTATGCTCTGCTGCTCCAAGCCCTTCGCCTGTGGAGGCCTGACCTTGATGTTGATCGACTTGCCCTCACTGCCTCAGGGAGTGGTACCCTGACCACCAATGCCCTCGAGGAGGTACATGGGCCAATTGTATTCAATGTGGAGGGCAAGGTCATTTCCTCCTCGGCTGCCCAGATTACCGATGTCACCATTGCCATCGCTTCGCGCCTGGACACCCTGTCCACACTTGCCCGGACCACCGCTACGCCAATTGCGGGCACTACGGACACGGCAAACACAGATGCTCCGGCCCCACGCTGTCCCCAACCACCATTTTCGGTGCTCCCTCTCTCTCCTCATCCCCATCCTGCCTCCACGAGGGAAGCTCTACGGGCGGTAGCCTGGTTGAACCAGAACATTGAGGGACTAGGATGAGCCCCCTCACCGTCTTCTCCTCCTCTGGCGACGAAAACACCACCCCTGCCGACATGGAAGGAAACTGATGTGGAATATCAGTCTTGTGCGGGGGGTAATGTTACGATTCCTGAACCCCCATGAGATGAAGTACATTCCTCTTTTCTCGAAACCTACTTCAACCTCCGATGGAGCCCCCAACCAATGGGGGGATCCCCCGATACCTCGACCTCCCATTATCACCTTCCATCTTCCCTTCACGATCTGGTTAACGACCCTGATCTTGCTACCTGGCAGGACATCTTGAACTTCGACCTCGAATACCCAGCACGTTGCCCGCCTTCCAGTTAGATTCCCGTTTGCCTTCCATTTATTCCTTTTGCCCTCAACCCCATCTTACTCATTCACCTTCCACTGATAGTCATGCCCTATGTGTCAAGTCCAGGTCCTCCGGAGCAAGTCCAACGAAGTCCGGAGCAGAGATGTGGCATAATGGTAGGGGGCAAGGACCTTCAGCACAGGACTTATGTGTCACGCCCCTTGCACTCGCAATCCTTGGAGTCAGAGATTGGAGAAGCGGAGATGGTGTGCAAAAGGGTAAAGGGAGACTGGAGGGCATCAGAGTGAACAGGAGGAAACTTAGTCGATATTCTAACTAAGGTAGTAATGGTACATGCGCGGGTTTATATACCAACTACCTTGGGTGAAGGGCAAAGATATAAGGAAATAGATAAAGCATTCCATGTGGAAACAGAGTAGAAGTGGATAGCAGAAGCATATGGGAAAGTCCAGATATGTCAGATAAGAAAGACAGGATGAATGACAAAGTGCTACAGATGAAATATGTATGACGAACATGAACAGGTGTTATGTGGTCGCAGATGAAAGCTAAGAATAGTAAGGTAAACAGAGTTGTCATTCCGGCCTCTGGCTGGAACTCCGAAGGTAATACTATGAAAGTGAATAGAACGTACGAAAGGAAAGGAAAGGGTCCGGAGTTTGGCAGAGCTGGTGCCAGAACACCAGAGTTTGCCTCGGCAGAAATGTGGGATGTGACAGTATCCCCCTCTTAGGCCTGAACCCCTGAAGGCCTACGAAGCGAGGGACAATGTGGAGTTGCGGAGTCTGGAATTCCATCCTGGAATATAAAACCTGATCAGACCTGCCATTACCTCTTGCATTCAAACCACCATGTCCGACATCACTGACATCCACCACTGGGATGACACGCACCTCGCAGAGTGCAAGGATGACGACGATGTGCTGTGGGAAGCAAAGGGTGCAAAGTGGAGGCAGAGGGCCAAGGCATGGAGGGAGGAGGAGGAGCAGAGAAGAGTAGTGGCGGAGGAGGTGAGGCGGAAGGCGGAGGCGGAGAGGAAGGCAGCGGAGGAGGCTGCAAAGTGATGGGTAGGTACTAGATCAGTAGTAATTCTGTAGCTCACTGGCGACAGGCGGCAGAGGTGGCGGCACAGCAGCGCTGCGACAAGGGGAAGGGGAAGGCGCCAAGCATGCCAGTGTGCCGGAGGTGTGAGGACCGTGGGCTTGCGTGCAAGGGTGGACCAGGAAAGTCCACCTTGTGCATGGAGTGTCATGAGGTGAAGGTGAAGTGCGAGCGGCCCAAGGAGGAGAAGCCGGAGCAGCGGAAGCAGAGGACAGTCGCTGAGGAGGAGCGGGGGATGAAATGGAGGAGGATGGAGAAGGCAGAGGTGGGGCCTAGCAGCTCCAATGGAGGAACTCCTGCATGGGTGGAGGACCTCTGGAGCATTGCTCAGGTGGCACGGGGGCTGTGGGAGGTGGTCAGGGCACAGAACAAGCGCCTTGACGTGCAGAACGAGCTGCTTGAGCAGCTCATGGAGCTAAAGATGACAGAGCTGTACGGAGCGCTGTCGGAGGAGTCAGAGTTGGAGGCAGGCTCCGAGTCCTTGGAGGGGGTAGCGGAGGAGGTGGAGGAGTTGGTGGAAGAGAGCATAGAGGCGAGTAGGGCAGAGATGGAGGAAGGAGCAGAGCAGGGGCGGGTAAACGAGGAAGTGTGAGTAGCATAGAGAAATGGAGCGGTGAATGCGATCGTGCGTGACTAAGCAGAGTGCGGACCTGGCTTGTCCAGATAACAGAGGTAGAAAGCATCAACTAACTCCAAAGCGTGTCCGAGCTCCATAGCTAGCAACCAAGATGTTTCTTCATCAGTGCCTTTGTAGCCAGACCAACGCACCAGGTACAGCAGTTTGCAATTCTGCCATCTATGATCTACCTTCGAGTCCAAAATTTCCGCTATCTCGTACTCCAACTCTCCTTCGACTTCGACCAGAGGTGGCGGAGCCTGAGTCCGGTTCAGAATTGAGTTGGTGACAGAGGGTTCTAATTGTGAGATGTGGAACACCAGGTGTATGGACTTCATGGAGTCCGGAAGGCAGAGTGTGAAGGAGTGCATACCAGCTTGCATGATGATGCTGTAAGGACCGAGATTCTTCTCCAAGAGCTTCTTAGAAGGTCTGGTGGAGCGGAAATACTTGGCTTTGACGAAGACAAGGTCACTGACTTTGAAGTCCAGAGCCGGAGTTCACTTCGCATTTGCAGGTCCTTGGTAGCACTCTTGTGCGGCAGCTATCTCCTCACGGAGGTACTGGTGGAGGGAATCGAGGTTGACGGAGTACTCTCGCGCTCGAGCGGAGGTGAGATCTCTCTCTGGATGAACTGTAAGGTTCGGGTGGTAGCCCTTGTTGGCGAAGAAAGGGGAGAGTCCAGTGGTTGCGTTCGGAGCATTGTTGTATGCAAACTCCGCCAGAGGCAGGAGCTCGGACCAGTTGTCCTGTTGGTAGTTACAGTAGACACGTAAGTACTGCTCCAGGGTCTGGTTCATATGCTCAGTTTGACCATCTCCTTCCAGATGGTATCCGGAGGTGAAATGGAGCCGGATGTCGAGGGCTTTACCTAGCGAGTGGAAGAAGTGGGAGACGAACTCCGAACCTCGATTGGAGGTGATATGGGAGGGAACACCATGCTTTGAGAAGACATGGAGGAGGAAGAGCCATGCGAGCTCCGGAGAGGTCACCTTGTCGTCCATCGGAATGAAGATGCACTGTTTGGTTAGACAGTCAATGACAACTAGGATCACAGAGTGACCGGAAGACATGGGGAGTTGCTCAATGAAATCCATCAAGATGGAATTCCAAGGCTTCTCCAGGATAGGCAACTGTTTAAGAAGCCCATAGGGCTTGTGCCTGGGGGTTTTAGTGTGGGCGCAGGCCATACAGGAGGAAACATATTCCTTGACAAATGTATGAATGCCTGGCCAGGTGTAATCTTGCCGAATCAACTCCAGGGTACGATTTTGTCCGAAGTGCCTGGAGAGCGGATGGTCATGCTTGTACCAGAGCACTTGGAGTCGGAGATCATTCACATCGGGGACATAGATGTGATCGTTGAGGTGTAGGAACCCATCGGAGTCGACGGACCAGTGAGAGTTGGGGGGGTCGGAGAGGTGAAGGGCAGCAACGGGGTCAGAGGGGAGAGTGGAGAGGATGTCGCTGTGGAGGGACTCAAGATCAAACATCATGCTAGCTCGGAGTACCAGAGTTGCTAAACATGTAGCTCAGAGGGACAACACGAGCTGTTCTTGAGTGAATACGGGGCGGAAGTTGTGGGGGTTGACGCGAGCGTAGTCCTTATCCCCCTCTTTGGGATAGATGTCCCAGCATCTAGTGAGGGCATCAGGCTTCGCTCTGAGGCGTCTGGGGTGGAAGCGAATGATTATATTGAACTGCGAGAGGAACTCTGACCACCGAGCCTGTCGGCAAGTCAGGAGTTTAGATGTAGTGAAATACTCAATGGTTGGTGACGACATCTACCGGAGTTGCGGAGCCCTCCAGGTAGTGTTGCCAAGTCCAGAAAGCTTTGTGGATAGCAAGTAGCTCCTTGTTATGGGTGTCATAGTTGAGCTCCGGAGCATGGAGCATCCGAGAGTAGAATGCGACTGGGTGGATTTCCTTGTCGGGGCAACGGATTGAGAGGATTCCTGCAATGGCGTAGTCAGAAGCGTCAGTCTCTACAATCATCGGAGTGTCCAGAACCCAATGGGTGAGGATTGGAGCAGAGGTGAAAGCCTTCTTCAGCTTCCAGAAGGTGGAGCGGCAGTCATTGGAGAAGATCCACAGAGTACCTTTGCAAGTAAGATGGGTTAGGGGAATGGTAATGGCAGAGTAGTCGTGAATAAAATGATGGTAGAAATTTGCAAAACCTAAAAAGGACTGAATGTCCTTGACTTTCCGAGGCTCTGGCCAGTCCTGAATAGCTTGGACTTTCTCCAGCGATATAGTCAAGCCAGAGGGGGAGAGCTGGTAGCTGAGGTACTCGGTAGAGTCAGTATGGAATTCGCATTTTTCAGGCTTAGTGTAAAGTCCGTGTTTGCGGAGTCGACAGAGTACTTCCCAGACATGCTCCCAGTGGGAGGCCAAGTCCGCGGAGGAGACTAGGATGTCATCGAGGTAAACTATCACGCAAACATCAAGCATATCAGCAAAGATGGTATTGACGAACTGCTGGAACGCTGCTGGAGTATTCGTAAGTCTGAATGGCATGACTAGCCACTCATAGGAGCCGTAGCACATGCAGAAAGACGTTTTCCACTCGTCACCCTCTGCGATGCGGACCAGATGGTATGCGTGCCGGAGGTCGATCTTCATATAGATTCTGGCATGGCTCGGAGCATCTAGGAGATCAGAGATTCGTGGAAGGGGGTAGCGGTCCTTCTTTGTGATTTTGTTGAGTCCTCTGTAGTCAATGCAAAGGCGGAGCGAGCCATCCTTCTTGTGGACAAATAGGACCGGAGCGGCATGAGCGGAGGAGGATGGGCAAATAAAGCTGTTGGCAACGTGCTCCTCAAGGAACGAGCAGAGTGACTTGAGTTCGAAGGCGGAAAGCGAATAAGTGGTGCCCAGCAGAGGAGAGGTGCCTTCTTCCAGTTCAATCTTCAGGTCATATTCACGATGCAGAGCAAGTTTGGAAGCTTTGATCTTGCTGAACACGTCAATGAGGTCGTGATACTCTGGGGGTATTCCGGTAAGGTTAACTTGTTCTGGAACAGCGGAAGAGGCCCGGAGTTCGGACTCCTCAGGGCGGAGTTGCAGGCAGAACTGCATGGAGCCTTCAAGGCAGCAAGCCAGCACAAATGCTGGTGCACTAACCAATGCAATGGGGGGTGCCTTGCGGTCATGGAAACGTGGCGAATCTGTGGGTGCAGAGTCAGCTGGAGGAGGTAAGTCTGGAGGCTGTGGAGGCAAGCTTGGAGTCGTGAGCATGGGCTGCTCAGGTGATTGGAACGAGATACTGCTCGATACTCAGTCAATCAACGGATTGTGACAGGTGAGCCAGTTGTGTCCTAGAACAAGGGAGCAAGAACCATCAAGCAGAGTGACATAAAAAGTCGACGGAGTGATATCACTGGTTTCAAAACGAATAGAAAGATCAATGGCCTGGGTAATCGTAAAGTTAGAAGTCCTGTCAAATAATTGGAGTTGTAGCGGAGGAATGGAGTAAGCAGAGAGTCTATGGTCATTTACAAACGATGTATCTATAAAGCAATCGGAGGAACCTGAGTCTACCAACACGGAGAATGTAGGAATATTGTAAGAAACTAAAGACATTACAGGCATAAGTGAATAAGGGTCAGAAAGAGCAGATGCGTTGAGACAGATCTCCTTCGGTGCATGGGCGGGGACAATGCAACCTTGAGTCTGTGTGGAGTCAGCAAGGCTGCACTCTATTTTTTTGCCTCTGGAGCAGAGACCTCCAGTTTGGCTTCTGGAGTCAAGGTTTGGGTTGCACGGGCCTTAGATGCCCAAGAAGAGGACTTGGGGCAGTCCTTAGCGACATGGCTGGCTTGACCACAGAACATACAGAGGTTATTATCAAATTGGCGTTTTTATTTGGTGGTGGTGAGTTTTCCATCCTTCCCCAGTTTGGAGGACAGGTTGGGTTTGGGCGTAGCAGAGTTACTTCCAGAGTTGCTTCCGGAGTTAGACTGACTGCTGGATTTCAAATCCTTTGAGTCCTTGGCAGAACCCTTAGGTTTGTTGGAAGAAGAGGTGGTCGTGGAGGAGGAGGCGTGGCCCTTGGAGGAGGATGGAGTGGCTCCGGAGGTGGATCCCAAAGCCTTGGAGGCCCTGGTAACCTCGTCCTTATGCTCCCAGTCGCGGTGATTGATTTGTTGGGCGAGGGTGCAGAGGTTGTGAATATTGTCTGGCTTCCCGAGCTGAGACAACTCATCCTTAATGTGATCGGGGAGTTTGATGTAGAAACTCCAGCAGAGCACCCCAGGACCCCATCCCCAGACTTGGCTTGCCAGACGATTCCAGTGGACGACGTAGGTGGTTATCCACTGCGAGTTCTTCATGCAGAGTTGCTCGAGGCGAGCCTCCGCGTCAGCAACAGGATCGTGTGGACCAAAATTAGACTGAAGCTCATAGAGAAACAACTCCCAGCTGTCCATCCAGAGCGGATGGAGTTCCAGAGGTTCGCTTCTGAGCAGGTCTGGCTTGAAGTATTCCAGGGTGACTCCCTTTAGGTAAGACTGGGCGAATGTAACCTTGGAACGGTCATGGCAGAAGTGCTTAGGATTAGCCTGGAAATTTAACTTGCATTGGACAATGAATGGACGAAGCTTTTTGGGGTCCAGCTGGTTGAATGGGTCTGGCTCCTAGACTTTGGTTTTCAGAGCATCGGAGGATTTGCGATGGAGTGCTTGCCAGATCATGTCCTGGATAGCGTCGGCGGGCGAGGCGAAAGGCTCAAAAGCCAGAGGAACCTCGTTGCATTCATCATTGTCAACTCCAAATTCCTCATCCTCGGAGTGGCCGGAGGAAGGTTCAGAGGGCAGAGTCCCTTCTGAGCCTCGGAGATCTGGGCCACTAGCTTCTGGGTTGTCAAAAACATAGTCAGCTCCTACTTCCTCGAAGTGCGACTCAGTGGGAATCATCTCCGGAAGCGGAGTGAGCAGAGATGTGAACGGGCCGGATGGCATAATGCGGCGATATGGCATGGCAGATATGGACATAGGGGGGTTGGCTCATGCCGTGAGGCTCACAAATTCACCAGGAATAGTACATGATGAGCCAAAGACAGATTCTAGGCGATCTCGGCAAGAAGGCAAGGAATGAGACATGAGTGAGCGAGTACAAGGAGTGAGTTAGAATATACTGTCAAGTCCAGGTCCTCCGGAGCAAGTCTGACAAAGTCTGGAGTGGAGATGCGGCGTAATGGTAGGGGCGAGGACTTTTGGTGCAGGACTTATGTGTTGCACCCCTTGCACTCGCAATCCTCAGAGTCGAAGATCGGAGAAGCAGAGATAGTATGTGGAGGGGTAAAGGGAGACCGGAGGGCGTCGGAGTGAACAGGAGGAAACTTAGTCAATATTCTAACTAAGGTAGTAATGGTACATGTGCGGGTTTATATACCAACTACCTTGGGCAAAGGGCAAAGACATAAGGAAATAGATAAAGTATACCATATAGAAACAGAGTGGAAGTGGATAGCAGAAAGCATATGGAAAAGTCAAGATATGTCAGATAAGGAAGACAGAACGGATGTCAAAGTACTACAGGTGAAATACGTATGACGAACGTGGACAGTTGTCATGCGGTCGCGGACGAAAGCTAAGAATGGTAAGGTAAATGGAGTTGTTGTTCCGGCCTCCGGCCGGAACTCTGAAGGTAACACTACAAAAGCGAATAAACAGAACAGAGAACGTATGAAAGGAATAGAAAGGGTCCAGAGTTGGGTGGAGCTGGTGCCGGAGCACTGGAGTTTGCCTTGGTGGAAATATGGGATATGACAATGAGGCAGTGGTGAGGCAGTAGTCCTTGAAGGCCCTGCTGATGTCACATATCTCTAGAAGGGTTTCATTGATTGTTCCCTTCCTCCTTGCCTTGGTGTAGAGTTCCCATTTGATTTCCTTGGAAACCCTGTGTTCAAGTAGGTACATGCTGAAGGTTTTGTCTACCTGTGCATGTGTCTGTAGTGCCCTCCATTTGGCAATGAAGGTGTCAATGTCGGATGTCCCCTGTTTCAGCACCATCAGCTGGTTTAGGGTGAAGTCCCTTGTGTGAACTGGGCAGAAGAGCCCCTCAATCTTGTTCTTTAGATTTACCCACCATCCTAGATGCGGGTCTCCTTCTGTGAGCTTTTCTAGCTCCAACTCGGTGAACAGCCCAGCTTTAGAACCTTTTAGGCGTGATAGTACAGCATAGGTGTGGTTCTTTTCCATGGGTGGGCAGTCTGGTTCCAGGTCTGGTAGCAAAGTGGGTACCAGTTTGAACAAGGCGGGGTTGGTGTCCAGCCATGTCTGCATCTTCATCCACCATTCTTCGAACTTAGCTTTGGACCTGTCATACTCTCTGGGGTCCACAAAGATCTCGATCTTGGAGCTTCCTTTAACAGTTGTCCCTGGGGTGCCAGCCCATTCCTATAGACCTATGAATTCACAA
Source organism: Boletellus aff. obscurococcineus (assembly GCA_038089335.1). NCBI lineage: Eukaryota > Fungi > Basidiomycota > Agaricomycetes > Boletales > Boletaceae > Boletellus > Boletellus aff. obscurococcineus. The sequence goes on along the minus strand of JBBPKP010000277.1, from coordinate 5,807 downwards.
ACGTGCTGGTCTGCTTCCTGTGCCCTGGACTCCATGGTCTGGGCTCTCTGCATGGCATCAGTGACTACTTCAGTGGCCTGGTCTCATTGCTCAATGAGTTCTTGGATTCTCGTTTGCTGCAGCTGCAGCTCTGCACCTGGGCATGTCAGCTGTTGGATCATGTCTTCTAGGGAGATCTGAGTCATTATCCTAGTTGTCATTCTGGGTGGGGAACTTGTCTACAGCATTGATATGCCAGTTGTTGTCTACCAGCTGCCAGGCACTGGTGGTGGAGGGGTTGTTGGCAATGATCTTAAAGGTGAGCTCATTGGTTTGTTTGCCTTGGATGATGACAATGGACTGGCAGAGTCAGGCTCATTCCTTGAACACTTGGTTGTAGACAGAGTAGATCAAGTGTATTATGGTAAGGAGAGGGAAGACAACTAGGACTAGGAAATAGAGGGCAAGCTTATCTATTAGTGCCATGGTGGGCATAGTGCTCGGTGGGGGGGAAGGTAGGGGAGGCAGGGTTATGTGTTCCTGGGGGTGGCATGGTGGGAGCTCCCGATTGACATGTAGCAGGGAGAAGGGGACTGGTAGATGACTAGGTCATTGTTGGGGTCCCGGTCTGGGTCATTGCAGTCGGCAAGGGTGGTGGAGGCATCGACTGACTCTTGCTTCATGCAGATGCCTGCCCTGTGCACAAGGCCTGGTGGTGTGGCGGAGTCTCTGTTGGACAGCTGTGGCAAAGACACTGACTCCTGTTAGTATCTATCATATGACTCTAGCTAGTAGTATGGTGCTTCTGGCGAATGCCCTAGTGCGCTTACTCAAGGTGAACCCTGGCTTCACTGAGCTGGTTTCTGCGATAGGTGTCAGTGACAAGGGTGATAGTGGTGATGAGAGCTTGATGGCAGTGCAGCCAAGTGGTCGTCGGTGTGAGTTCAGTCTAGTGTAACAACCCAACTATACCCTATGTCCTGGACACATAAAGCAGTCCTGCAACTGGGGTTATGCTGAGGAGAGACTAGAGGTAAGAGTGAAGAGCTAGCGAGGCTAAGCCCTGGTGATGATGGTAAAGGTCCAAGAGACTGAACTGGAGTTCCAGCTCAGTTGCCTGGGTTTATATACCATTCTAGTGTTTGTACATGTTTGGTAGGGACTGTAGTACTAAATGAGAGGTGGCCCGATTGGGCATATCATACCAGTGTCCGCATGAGTCATTGTGCTGTGTAAGACTGTGTGGGCTGTGCATCAGTTGCTGGAACATGATGGGGGCAGTGGCACAGCCCTGCACAGTGCAGAGATGAAGGGAGCTATGTTACAGCCATACATAGGGTGGATATGAAAGGGCTGTGCATGGTAATGATGGCCATGCCATGGAAATGGAAGTCTGAAGGCAAAGGTGGCACTGGCCCTGGTAATATACTTGTATTATAAAGGCATTTCCCTGCCCAGGGTTAGCTAAGGGTTAGCAGGTGAAATGTACTAGGGTTGAGTTATTTGTGGTTAATTCTAGGTTGTGGAAGTTAGTTTGTAACACTTACAGGCTCCCAGATGACCCTCACACCATACACTACCATTCCATCTCTCCTCATCACAGTATCCTGGTCTACTCTTGTCTATATCAGCAGGATACCTAAACCTTCCTTCTACGGTAACATTTTGTTCTCTTTATATGGACTACCCCATTGTTCTCCTAATCTGGTAGCCTTTGTTCTCCCAGATTGTTGTCCCCATTGCCCCCCCCCATAAATACCCATTGTAGCTGTCCTGTACTCCTTAGCTAGATCTATGTTTAACAACATACTTCTTCTCACTCCAAGTGTGTTAGCATCGCTTGAGACCCTAGACCTCTATCAGACTTCATGTCACTGCTAAAGGACATGCTCAACAGCAAGATTGTTTATGTTGATGTAACATTAACAGCCTAAAATACAAGTTCACCATGACCCCCATCTTAGTCACCCCAGACCTGGACTTGGAACTCCCCCTAGAAATGGACACCTTAGACTTTGCCACAGGGCTGGTTCTATCAGCCAAAGTAAATGAGAAATGGCACCCTGTCACATTCTACTCCCACTCCTTTAACAACACTGAAAGGAACTATCAGGTGTTTGATAAGAAAATTCTTAGTATGATCTGTGCCCTGGAACAGTGGCACCACTACCTAGAAGGCACCAGACACCATTTTGAGATCTGGAATGACCACCAGAACCTCTAGTGGTTCATGCAGAAACATGACCTCAACTGCAGAAATGCCCACTGGGTCTGTTACGTCGACATAAACGATCTCGCTGTCGAGCGTGTCCTTTAGCAGCGACACGAGGTCTGATAGAGGTCCGGGGTCTCGAGCGATGCCAACACACTCGGATTGAGAAGAGTTACGTTGTTAAACATAGATCTAGCTAAGGAATACAGACAGGCTACGACAGGTATTTATAGGGGAGAACGAGGAGTGACGATCTGGGGGAACAATGGCCGCCAGATTAGGAGAGTAAAGGAGTAGTCCGTATAAAGAGAACAATGGTTACCATAAGAAGGGAACAATGATTCCGCTACTGGGGGTTCGACGGTGCTTGCCGTCCGTATACGAGGGGAGGGATGAGGATACCCTGGTGGCCGTCCACCGGGTGATAGTACACTGTGGAGAAGAGGGGATCGATAGGAAGAGAAGAAAACGTAACAGGGTCCAGTATCTCTTAAGATTCAACTACAAGTGGGTGCACAAGCCAGGGGCAATCATGGGGAAGGTCAATGCCCTCTTCTGCTGAGAAGACCATGCTGAGGGGATTGAGAATGACAACCAACAGTGGATGCTGATGGACCTGGGGAAAATGCATACCTGAATGACCAAGGTTGAATTGGAAGGAGGTGTGATCTGAGATAGGATTTGTGTGGGAACAATGAAGATGAGAGAATCTCAGATTGCCAACATAGAAGACAGAGGCATTGAGATTACAGAAGATGGAGTGTTTGAGAAGGGAGGAAGGATCTTCATCCCAGACAATGAAGACCTCAGGATGGCAGTGATCACCATGCACCACAACCTACCTGCTGCAGGGCATCCAGGAAGGGAAAAGACCCTCAACTTGATTTAGAGAAACTATAGGTGGCCAGGGGCCAAGAAACAGGTAGAGGAATACATCTTGTGATGCCACACATGCCAGAAAATGGAAACCAGAAATCAACCCCCCACCAGCAAACTTCATCCACTTGAGATAGCCACTGCCCCATGGACCAATGTATCCATGGACTTCATGACCAACCTCCCAAACTCCCATGGCCATAATGCAGTCCTCATCATTGTTGGCCACTTCTCAAAGAAAGCAGAGTTGATCCCCACAACTAAAGAAGGATTGGCACTAGGCACAGCACACCTTTACCTCTGCTATGTATGGAAGCACCATGGTACCCCCAACACCATAATCTCAGATTGTGGCCCCCAATTCATATTACAGGTCATGAGGGATTTGTGTGGCCAACTCCACATCACCTCAAAGCTGTCCACTGCACATCACCCCCAGACTGACAGACTGAATAAATGAACCACAATCTCCTCCAATTCCTATGAATATTCTGCTGTGAATGACAACAAGACTGGTCTGAATGGCTCCAGATTACATGGTTCATGCACAATAACCACATGTCTTCAGCCATAAAACACTCCCCCTTCCAAATAACCCATATCTACACCCCATACCTCAGAATGGAACCCAGAGTCTCTAGAGCCCCTGCAGCAGAAAAACTAGCATCCAAAATAGAAACCACCCTGCAGAAGACCCGAGAAAACCTAGAAGCCACCTGAGAAAGAATGGAAAAGACTGCAGAAAAGAAATGCATCCTCATACTGGAGTACAAACCAGGCAACCTTGTACTACTTGCCACTGACAACCTCCATGTGACCTGTGAGTCAAAGAAGCTCTCAGAAAGGTGGCTAGGACCATTCATAGTCAAAGGGATGAAGGGACCAAACACAGTGGAGCTCCACTTACCCTCCTCCATCTGCATACACCTAGTAGCGAATGTCTCACATGTTAAACCATACAAGGAGTGCCTAGAGGGCCAACCAGTCATAGACCCCAGACCAGTCCACATCATGGAAGAACAGGAAGAGGAATACAAGGTGGACTACATAGTTAATGTGTGCTCCAAGAGAAAGAGATGGGAATACCTCATGCACTGGATGGGGTATGACAAGTCTGGGCATACATGGGAACCCAAAAGAAACCTCACTAATGCTGAAGAGGCCCTAAATGAAATCCATGAATGAAACCCCTGCCTATGACTGCACCACACTGTTAAGACTGGGTCAACTCCAGTATAACTCTGGCTAACTCTGGAATTATGTGAGACAGATCAGGACTTGGCTTCAGCAACTCAGAGCAGAGTGCTGTGCCCTTGCAGGAGTCTATGTTCTGGATTTACAGAGGTTGGATGTAATGACTTAACATTAACTAGCAATGAAGTGGAGCAGAGGGTCAGAGGAGAGTCAAAAACTTAAGTGGAGGGCAGAGGAGTTGATCTAATTCAATATTCCAATCAAAGAAGGTGACAAAGTACAGAGGGGTTTGTATACTACAAGGTGGAAGACAAAGGGGGTTAGAAAGAACAGATTACAAAGGTAAACATATGTGCAGTTGAATGACAAACAGTATTATATCTTCAAGATAGAGAAATAATATCAGAGGGCATGTGTGCACCAGGCAATGCTCATTAAGTGAGCCTGTGGAAGATGGAACATATCTGTGGTGAGCACATAGAACAGAAAGATGTTGGATCTACAGAATAGAGCATAGGAAAGCAGAGTTTAACTCTGGAGTCTAGGGATTGCAGATCACTGAGGTGATGCCAGGGTTGCATGATTGCAGGCAGAGTTGGACAGAGTTGGACAGGAGTTGCAGAATATAGCACACACCTTCCTCCCCACCCTCTGCCTGTTCAACCCCTATCCTGAGGACCCTACCTGGTGTGCACTTCCCCACCATCATCCTGAGTCTAACACATAGAGAGGGGGTGGTGTTACAGACCATTTTCTGCAACCTCACTTAACTAAACCATAGTATGTTTCACCTGTATAACCCTTTGCTAACCCTTGGCAGGGAAACCCCTTTACAATACAAGTATATTACCAGGGTTAGTGCTGCCTTCACCTTCAGACTTCTATTTCTGTGACATAGGCATTATTCACATACCCAGCCTTTTCATCTCTGCCCTGTGCATGGCTATACCATAGCCCCCTATTCATCTCCATGCTGTGCAGGGCTGTGCCACTGCCACCATCATGTTTCAGCCACTGATGCATAGCCCCCACAGCCCTGTGTAGCACTTGACTCACATAGTGACTCACATGGACACTGGTATGATAACCCTTACTTAGTTGTCTCTCACCCGGAGCCACAGTCATTACCAAACATGTACAAACATTAGAATAGTATATAAACCCAGACAGCTGAGCTGGAACCCCAGTTCAGTCTCTTGGACCTTTACCATCATCATTAGGGCTTGGCCTTGCTAGCTCTTCACTCTCTTCTAGTACCCTCCCCTTTATAACCCCAGTCTAACTGCCACTTTGTGGGCCAGCAACATAGGGTATAGTTGGGTTGTTTCAGTTTTGGACTTGACATGGTTTGACTGTAGTTTCACCAGAATATTAGTATCTTATAGCACAATAATCTCATAGTCATAGTTTCCTATTTATTGTTACTGGAACAACCTTATTAGGGCTGACCAGAAGTTTACCACTCGGGCACAACTACACTTGCAGTACCACCACACAAGTACTGGCAAGGATGAACCCAGGAGCTTGCCTTAATTGCAAAGACCCA
>JBBPKP010000275.1:0-14887 GCA_038089335.1 Boletellus aff. obscurococcineus | reverse complement strand
GTTAATGATAGGTACGATGGGGGGGCTTGGGTGGGCGGGCTAGAATTGATTTGCGAGTTTCAATGAGGTGTTGCTGCGCTAAGCAGGGCTCATAACCTGTGAAATGGAGTGGCACACTAACGTATGTGAATACTCCAGTCATAGTGGTACAAGACTGGGAACTGTACCTAACGTATGTGAATACTACAGTAGGTCAGCGTGGAGTAGTAAGGTATGCGGTCGTAGCTCACCTCCAGTCGTAGTGGTACAAGACTGGAGGGGAGTGGCGGACGCGCGTCCTGCATGTAAGCGGAGCTCGCCAGAAAAGGAAATAATGTAGTGTGATACGAAGTAGCCTCACTAGTCTATGGGCTGTCCTCCGACACATATGTAGTGGGCTCCTTGCCCTTTTGGTTAGGTGAATACAATAGTTGTCTCCCACACTTGGAGCATTGACTGAGTGGGCTCCTTGCCCTTTTGGTTAGTTTTGACATGCACGACTGAGCAAAGCACCCATCACTTGTTTACTCTAGTTCACCAAAGGCACTGGAGGGATTTGCTGCTATCCCACATCACCAGGCGGTGCAACATAAGACTTCTCCGCTGGGAGATGAGCGCTGGCATGAACACCCAAAGGTCTCTTGGTGTGTTTGCCTGTGTTGGCCCCTCGAGTCCATGGACCATGTCATGAATCACATTGATGGCTGGGGCACACCTCGCATAGTCTAGTGACATAAGTAGGCTGTATCAATCCGCCAATAATACAGTCCCATTCGGACAGGGAGATTGAGCGTTCCAGTGAGTGCAGCATGTCACACAATTAACTGTAAGCAGGTAGATCTCGTAGTGCTCCCTTGCCTGGCGCCCTCCGTCCCTCTTTGTTTGTGGCACCTTCATACACGACCTCCTCTCCTCGGTTGTGACAGGGATCCCAGCGCAGTGGCTGAAATCCGTAGTGATAGTGTACAGGTAGCTTCGCCGCCCCTCAGCTCGAGATCACCACCAGCCCGCGTGCCACTCAGGGTACCTGCTGTCCGCTTGCCTAGGCCATCATGCTCCATCCGAGACCCTTCGCACACTCTCACCTGGGTGTCGAGTCGTCGCTCTGTCCATCACTGTAATACCCCCTCCAGGGCTACAATGATCGCGCTCAGTGAATTAAAAATTAAGACGGCTAGTGACCTGGCTATGGCTTAAATCACATCGACAGCTGGGGCGCACCTTGCACGGTGTCTCTGGTACATGAAAAACTCGGTATGATGAGGACGGTAGCCCTGTCGACCACCCCCAGTGGAGTATGGTGGCAGGCTAGGCGGTCAGGCATGATGCCCGAGGCGGCAGCCGAGGGTGCGGTGTCAGCAGAGGTCCTGGCCATGAACGTACACAGCATTGTGCGTCACGTTGTGCAGGTCATCCTCTCCTGCGATAGGATCCATCGCTCGGTCCATCCCATCCACCAGATACAAGACTTGCTTTCTGCTTTTGTTCGAGACGATTCGACGTGTAAGGATACACAGTCCCAGTGAGGAATGCCTCACATGGTGAAACAAAAAGATTAATGGGGGGGTGTCGAACCGCGAAACAGGCCGGCGTCGTACACCATCCATCAATGCTGGCACAAATTTTCCATCCCAAACCTCTAATCCGACACCCTCCGCGATGGCACATGGTCTGTATGGAGAGTCATACCTTGTCTTCACCACTCTTAGAGCTGGATGGTGTGCACCGAAAACAGTCAATCTCGAACAAGGATGTCTATCGCCATCGCTGACGATGACGAGTGCACGCATAGCCAATCGTCACGGTTTCATCTTGCCTGCCTGTTTCCCAGCCTGCTCTCAGTGTCAATTATCCCTCACCATCATGATTATGGTAAAGGAACCAAGACACAGGGAGTGTTGAAGGATATCAGCATGGGCATTGGTAAGACACATGCATCCCAGCCACAAGGGAACGGCCATGCACTCTTCTTTCCACCGCACTTGCACCATCTAGCAGAGCTTGATTTTCAACCTGCGGTCACGAAAGGGTGGGCACTGTGTGTGGTAGTGGTGGGGGTGTGCGAGGCTGACAAGAAGATAAACTTGGCTCAGCCAAACGTTGCCGATAGCAGTGAGCAATGAGAAGAGATACGATGGAAGGTGAAAAGGGCGGGATAACTGAAAATGTGATGCCGATGGGGATTCCAGAGTTGAACAGAAACGAGTCCTCGCCGGGTACCGTCCAGCAAAAGCAACTCAAACAAACCGAAATCCAAACGCAAGGTTTAATAGGATGCCTCAGTCACCGATCTCGAAGAAGGATGCTATTGCTGACGACGTGGACCAAGGCCACGCACATAGTGGATCTTCAAGGTCTCTCCCTTCCTGCCCATTTCCCAGCCCGCTCGAGTGCCGATCGTCCTGCCACCCTCATGATCGTGGTTAAAGAAGAATAGATGCATAGGGTACAAGGCAGTGCTCATGGATACCACGGTGGGCATCGATAAGACACGTGCATGCCTGGCTGTGAGGGGATGTCCACACATCCTTCTTCCCACAGCCCTTAGGCCACCCAGTGGAGCCTGCTTTTAAACCTACGATCACGAGATGGTGAATACTGAGTGTGGCAGTGGGTGTGTATGAGGCTGACAAGAAGACAGAGCCAAACATTGTTGAGTAAGATTGGGCGATGGGGAAATGGTACAGCAGAAGGTTAGAAGGCGGGACAACCAAAAACGCGATGTTGATGGTACTCCAGAGTCGAACAGAAACACGTCCTCAGTGAACGCTGTTCCGCAAAAGCAAGTCAGACGAACCGAAGTCTATACACGAAATTATATAACATGCCTCGCGTTCCTCGCTAATGGGAACGAGATCGTGAGTTCTGATGATATAGGGAAAATTCGATTTTGGAATGTGCACTCTGGACATGAGGTGGTGACAGCAGTGGATGTGGGGCATGGTGTTCACAACATCGCGGTCTCACAGGACGAAAACTGGATGGCAGTTGGGACACATGCTGGCCAGGTCGCGGTGTTGGATGTGAAGATGCGCACAAAAGTGAACCAGTTCCAGGCACACAACGCATCGGTGTACACAGAGGACTTCTCGCCGGATGGGACAGAAATTGCAACAACATCAGAGGACAACACTGCCTATGTCTTTTCGCGTACGGGCCAGCGGCGCCTCCAACTTGAGTACAGCCATACTCTGATTGCAGCTAAGTTTCCGCCTGACGGGCGTCTTATCGCCACTGCCACTCGCAACCATCATTCTTTCCGACTCTACGACAGTCGGGATGGCGGTCTCATTGTCGATCTTCCGATTTATATCCCCATCGACACAAACAACCAAACCCTCGCCTGGGTCAGTGACAGCAGCCAACTTTTTGTCCTGTCTCGTGACGGCACCATTCATCATCTGGATGTTGCCACTCGGACTACGCTGTCTACATGGGCTGCCCACCAGGGCGAGAAGGGCCGCATGTGCTTGGCAAACAATGGCACATTCATTGCATGCTTTGGTGACACTTCGATCTCATTCTGGGATACCACTACCCACAGACAAATTGGCAGTGCGATCTCTACTTCCACTCGTACCATGGCAATCTCTCAGTATTACGACCTTGCAATTGGGGAAGATCGCAGAATCGTGTGGTGGAATCTTTCTGGCATCCTTCCCTCTCCCTACTCAGACGATGCGAGTGGAATCCCGATATGAACCTTCATCGCAAACATTACATTACAGATAAAACACATGTTCTCGGAGACAAATACTGAGCTTAGTGAAACAATTCTGGCCCTTCGTAGGCAGCAACATCTTTCTGGTGCGTCATCTTTTGTCCATGATCAATTCCTTTAACGTGCATGTTGTCCACTAGATGAGAAGATACAAAACCTCGAAGCAGAACTATCCGAGGCACAGCGTGAAACAAGCAGGATCACTTCCGTCTTCCGTGTGGAGCGACAGAATCTCGAAGCAGAAATAAGTAGGCTCACTTCCATCCTCTGTGCAGAGCGACAGAAAAATGAATGTGAATCCCTGTATGCCAATGGCCGCATCATTGATGCTGCAAAGCTTCTTCTGGAAATCATGAGGACTGCAACTGATGTTGTTTGGGCTGACATGATTATCGCTGGGTGGGTTTTGGGTGAGTTTTCTTGCAATGGACCCGATGGGATAGGTTGATTTTGATTCATTTGGTCAGATTTTAAGAAAGAATGCGTCCCAACACTGGAGCGCAATGGAAATGTGGCGTCAGAGGTGGAGAAACTTGATGAAGCGCTCACCGCCTATTCCCTCGCACTCTCACTTGATCCCTCGGAGCATCTATTAATCAACTGGGTGAATACAATGTTACTTCGACAATCGCCTCAGGAAGTGCTGGATGCATCTGTCGAGGTGAGTCCATCTGTACTCTGATGCCCTGACTCGATCTCGATTTGATGGTCTGGCCGGACCAGTTCAACCTTCCGAGATTTACGAAATACAGGGCAATTTGCGACATTCTCAGGGGCGATGATCGAATCACAGAGGCAGTTGAAATCTTCCAACCCATGCGGAATGATCTCGGGGCAGACGAGGATATCGATGACGAGTGCATTCAATGGAAGCGCGGTGAGTGGATACGGAGGAGCACTGTCAGTACCCCCTTAAGCATTCAGGACAGATTTCCAATGGCAATGTGCATGGAAACTCAAAGAACTCGCCCAGAGCTCACTGGGCTCCCAGAGATATGATGAAGTCATGCAATACTCATCGACTATCCTATTGCTCGACGTACCCGATCGGTTGGATATATTGATTATGCGCAGCAAAGCACGAGCAGCAATGCAGTTGTGGGAGGAGGCGCTCGAGGATGCAGACGAGGTATGTTATGTGTGACAGCCTCACAAATGGCATCAATGATGCGGTGCACAGGCGATCAGACTCGACCGATCATCTCATAGAGGGTATGAGCAAAGGCATGCCATTCTGTATGCAGCGACGTGCTATGCAGAGGCTGTCAAAGCGTTTGATAGAATGCTACTGAAAATGAAAGAATCTCCTGACAGACGTGTTCGTGGTGAGTTATTTCGCCAATGCTATTCAGGGCAGTACCGTGCTGATGGGCATCAATGGCAGAACTCCGTTCTCAGTATATCGATATCAGGCCCCGAATTCGAGATGTCGTCAGCAAGACCATCTCCTCCCTTCCACATGTAGTCATTGACACCAGCAATGGCTGGCTGCGCAATAAGAGAGAGCAGGCGAAAGCCTTTGAGGACGAGCCGATCTTCAGTGAACTCGTATTGTTAATGACAAGAGAGGTTGACGACGAGCGTATCAAGACGGAGGTGGAAACGTTCTACCGATATGTGATGCTCTCACATAAGTGGGGGGAAGATGAACCCACATACGACGACGTCATACAAATCGTGGTCTATAAACTACGACGATCTCCTGGAAACGATAAGCTGAAGATGTTCTGCTCGACTGTCAGGGATCTTGATGTCCGGTGGGCGTGGAGTGACACGTGCTGCATAGATAAAAAGGACTTGAAGGTGCTGAGAGAGTCGCTGGTTTCGATGTTTCCCTGGTACCGGGGCTCTTTCCTCACGATCGTCCACCTTCTCCATGTCTTGTCCGTCTCGCAAAAGCCTGGGTTTCTCAAGGATATGTAGTATCTGGAACACCAGAGGGTGGACGTATCAAGAGTACCTGGCAGCAAAGGTGGTGATGTTCTACACGGAGGACTGGAAACCATACCTGGGACTGCCGATTGGAAACCACAAAACAGAGCCGAGTGTTATTGAGGAAATGGAGCAAGTGTCCGGAATCTCTACAGAACAATTAGCTCTACTTCAACCTGGTCTCGACAGGGTGCGGGAGAAGCTTTATATGGCTTCGAGGCGCGAAACATCTGTTGTGGAAGACATTGCGTACTCGCTACTTGGCATATTCAAAGCCCCGATACTTGCTGAATATGGGGAAGGCACTCGCGCAGTCGGCCGACTACTAGAACATATTCTCACTGGGACAGGGGATGTCTCGATCTTGGCGTGGACTGGCACCGCCAATGACTATCACACTTGCTTACCTGTCAACCTCGCTGTCTACAGGGACATTGTTCCGGCGCACATTCCACAGAGCATGGAGACAGCAGAGGTGGACCATAGAGTGAGGAAATTACGCACCTCCTTACCAGATCTCTCGCTTGCTGGTAAACTGCTCGATACACTGGACAACCTTCCGTCTCCTATCCTCTCTTCGGGTCGACTCCGACTTCCTGGCATTGTTTCCCGTGTAACTAAAGTTGTTCGCCAGCCAGGATCCATAAAACCCCCTGTATATCGCGCGACGACAGCCATTTTTGGGGAATTAAATATTCAGACGGGGATTGACCTGACTACGGCTGGCATGCTCTACATTATGCATCCATGGATCCGGCCACTCCTCGACCAAGAGTTTTCCCTCCCTGCAAGTTCGTTGAACAAGACGGAGCGTGCACTTGGGATTCTCGCCCGTCTGAGGCAGCCGTTCGGGGCGCTGCTGTTCATGCAGCTCACTCGGGTGGAATATAAGCGGATCGCTGCGGACGCGTTTATCGAGGCCCGCATCAGCGACGGTGTGCCATTGGATGACCTGCTTGTAAATACCATGACGATCGAGGTGCACTAATGTATTATTTCGCCCCACTGATCACGATATAAGCTCTTTATCTCGTTCAGATACCAGTGGTATTGCGATGATTGCGCAGCGAATGATCTAGATTGTCGTGTACCTGTCCCCGGTATGTGCATGGCTGGGCATGGCACCTATAGCTTGCTTATCCACGATACAGGAGGGATTCGCTGTTATCCCACAACATCAGGTGGTGCCACATGAGACCCCACGTAGCCTTCTCTGATGGGAGATGAACACCAGCATGAACACTCAAAGCTCTCATGACGTGCTTGGTTCCTTGGACGCATGGTGTCATCATATTCATCTGACTGTGTTGCACGCGCACGCACACACTCTTTCGTCGACTGCTTGATACAGCAATCTGGGTCATTGGGAATGTTTTCCTTCAGGGTGTCTATACCACATTTGATGTCGGCAACACCCAAGTCGGGTTTGCGATGCCGGCTTGAGTGCCCTCCCGCGCCTCATGTGGGTGCCAGCAGGCTGGATCTCGGTCGAGGATTCCTCTGTCATCTAGAATGACTATGCCGTCTTCGTCCCTTTTCGTTCCGAAGGGTTCCGTATCGGACGTGTACTGAATGTAACACTTTTTCTTTCTTCTTTCTTCCCGTTGCGTGTTTATTCAGGACGGCTTAGCGTGTAAAATCCCGCGAGAACACAGTCCCAGCAGGGAATGCTTCACGACGAATCATCCCGACCGCAATCCATTGTTCGTCCTGTGAGACCGCAATGCTGTAAACAGGATCCCCGATATTCACTGGTGCTGCCACCTCATGTCCACATTTCACGTCCCAGAATTGGATCTTCCCATCATCGTTACCACCCACAATTTCGTTCCCGTCAGCGAGGAATGCAAGGTACACTGTGAGTTTGTGTTTGGATTTCGGTTTGTTTAGGTTGCTTTTGCCGGACGGTGCTTGGTGAGGACTCGTTCAATTTGTTCAACTCTGGAATCCCCCATCAGCATCACATTGTTGGTTGTCCCGCCCTTCTCACCTGACATTGTATCTTTTCTTGTTGCCCACTGTCACTCGGTGGAGGTCGTTCGAGCCAAGTCTGTCTTCTCGTCACCCTCGCACACCCCTGCTCCCATGCATAGCACTCACTGTTTCGTGATCACAGGTAGAAAATCAGGCTCCGCCGGGTGGTGCAAGGGCAGAGGAAAGCAGGTGCCGTTCCCTTGCTGCCTGGATGCACGTGTCTTGTCAATGCTCATCGTGATATCCCTCGACACTGCCCTGTGCCTTGATTCTTTTACCACGATTATGAAGGTGAGCGATCAGAGCGGGATGAGAGATAGACAGGAAGGAAGAGATCTCGATGATGAGCTATGCATGCATGTGGCCTTGGTCCACATCATCAGCGAAAGGCGTCCTTCTTCGAGATCGGTGACTACCAAGAGATCTTCTTTTGGTGCACTCTGAAAGTGCCCAAGGAGAGGCATGACGCATCACACAGGCCATTTATCGTCACGGAGGGTGTCGGATTGGAGGTATGCGATGGAAAGGACGTGCGGCAGCCGACCATTGCCACATCGTGTTCAGCCACCCGCCGTGTGTGTTGATGCCCTTTGTGTCGACTCTTGCATCGCTTCAAGTTAAGCGTGGATGCGTGATGGTATGATCCCCTGCGGGCAGTGGTTCCGACAATTCTGACACGAACCACCCTTCGACCATCATTGACATCAACATCGTTGCTTCGCCAGTACCTTTGAGAGTTTTCAAATAGTCAAGCATTAACTGTCCTTCCACTCCAACCACCTCGCCATCTCGTTCCCATCGTGTCGGTTGCAGCCCCAGATCAAGAGAAATACCTGAGGGGTGAACGTTATTACGTCATCACACCCTTCCTCCGTACCTGACCCCGACAGCCCGGATACACCCTTTCTCCAGCACGCCCACTTAGGGCGCAGAGAGAGGTGGTGGGCATCGGTGGTGGTGTGGTGCTCACACTCAGGCCGATCTATGGTCCGACTATCTTTCGCGATGGCGACCAGACCTCTTGGTGCAATGAGGTTTGGTCCGGAAGATCTGACGATTTCAATGGAGACTTGAAACGCGATCGCACGCTTCTTTGGTTGATGAGGTCTATGGTGTACGGCGCCCGGAGACTCGGAACGACGTTGGCGAGGTCAACGGCGAGGGGACAGCAAGCAGGTCTGGTCGAGTTGGGCAAGAGCAGCGCTTCCGTCGTGCAGGTGCGGAACCGACGAAGCTGAGCACGACAAGGCCAGCGGGCAACCTTCAGCATGGCGAAGATAGCCCTGTTCGGTGGATCTCATGGCAATCTCAAAGTGCGATCACGGAAGGTTGCACAATGCTCGATGTCAACATTCGGCGCAGGGTTTGGTTGGGACGCGGTGTGGGTGTTTGGACGCTCGAGGTTGGATTCGGTTCGGTTCCACTTGGGTGCGTCGGACTTCTGTTGTTGTCCTCCCAGCATCGGAACCAGGTGGCCTTCTCTCTTTTCCCCGTTTCATGGCTAGTTTAATTTCCATTCCATTCTGCCTTTTGCATTGATCTGTCGGTGGACTTTAGGTGCATTCTTTATGGATCCGACATTGAGATTAGTCTGTATTTTTTGTTGCCGGGTAAGGGCCCTTCGTCCGCGCCCATCTGTTCATTTTTCAGGTCTGTCTAGTACATTTATTATGTAGCTTAGCAACGTCTGTGTACCGAGTATCATTGAGCATGGGGACTAGGGATACATTCTCAGCTGCGGTTGCTCGGTCGCATTGAGGACCTGAGGTAGCAATGAATACCATTGACTCGAGGCAAGGGGATGTCCCACAACTATTACTCTATGCAGCGCGGGCAGAGGCGGGAAAGGAGGGCGGGACGGGCGCGATTTGAGTTCGTGTCAGTGCTCCACGCGAACGCCCGCGCAACCTCCAACCCCGCAGTACTTTCTGAACACATAGAAATAAATATACATACTGAAGCTCTCGCAGTTTCACCACCGCTTAACTCGTGGAGTCGATTTTTCGCCCGACTCAATTCCACTTGTCGGTGGCACGAATCGAACTCTCCGGTTCATATGTGCTCCTGTTTTTCGTGTCAGTTTCTCAAACTTTACTTATCTGTTCAAACTTTATTTGTCCGAGTCATCGTGCTAATCCGCCATTTTATAATGCTGGGCGTCGTGTCGGTGCGGGTTAGGGGGCGTGCAGAACGACGCAGTGCGAGAGGACGCGAGGGAGAGCAGAGGTTGCATACATTACTTTACAGCGTTGCCACGAAGCAGTAATATTATCCTGCTTCATCAGAAGTATTCAAGACACAGACGCCCGACCGACAATAGGGTAAACGTTCCAGTTCGCGATTCCTATACCCCCTGCTTGGTCACGCTCTCCGATATGGCCGGACAATTAGCGGGAGCTGCGCCCGGTGCGTCGGGTCGCTGCGCAGAACGGGCCACCGCGTGATCAATGTCCTGCTACCGACCTCGTCGACGGGCACGGCCAGCTCGAACTCGAAAGCGCGCACGAGGGAAAACAGAACGGCCTTGATCCTATTCATTGTGTTTTTCTTAGGTCAACGAAACGACATCCGGAAGAGCGCTGTATGTGCGACTTACTCGATGATGGAGAACCGATAGCCGATGCATGCTCGCGGCCCACCAATGAACGTCAACAAGTGTCCCCAGACTCCCGGCACTTGGGAGACAGTCTCGGGCAAGTTGGTCCACCGTTCGGGCCTGCAGTCACGTCCGTCACCACTATTAGTCTGCACGATGGCTGCAAGGAATACATGTCCACACACTTGAACTCGTGAGCGTCAGCGCCCCATAGTGCCTTCGACCGGTTGATCACCGTGATTGGGAGGGTGATTAGGTCACCCTTGGCCACCCTTTTTGTCGCCAGGGACTATCAATTCCTTGCGCTTGTCAACGACAAGTGTACAACGTACGCGATCGAATGACGGACAACGCCGTATCTGTCCACGTATGGTTTCTCAACGGGCAACTCGTCGTCCTCGATAGCGATGCGCGTGGTGCCTGGGACAGGCGGGTAAACACGTAAGGTCTCTCTCACGACCGCGTCGAGGTAAGGAAGTGCCGAGAGCTCGTCCATCGTGGGAGTATCGGTATCGAGGAAGAGGAGCTCGTCACGGAGTTTCCTTTGAACGTCGGGTGCTTGGGTCAGGGCATACAGCGCCCAGGTGATCGCGTTACTGTAAACCACCCCAAGTTGAGTCCACACGTTAAACGATGACGAGACGCCCTACCTCGTGGTTTCGTGACCAGCGACAACAAACGTGGGGATCTCTGTTACATCTAAGATCAGCAAACACTGCGTAGAACTGAGGAAACGCACGCGCGATGACGTCCTTGTCAGACAGCCTCTGATTCTCGGAGTTGTCGGTGACCGTATTTGCCTTCACTAACAGCGACAATAAATCCCGGCCATGCAAACTGTTCTTGTCGATCTCCTTGGCTTCAGCAGTGCCCGCTTTCGCGTTCGTGAGCAATACTCTCCCAATCTCATTCATGGTACGCTGGGCAGCGTCCAACTTCCGAGAGTGGGGGCTAGGCTGTCAGATGTAAGACTCGCAGACTCCATGACCAATAGGAATGGCACTCGCAATACGACGCAGGACAGGCATCATCGCTTGCAAGATGTCGCGTAACGTAATATCCAAACCCAGTGAGAACATGATCGAGAGTGCTTCGCTGAGCTCGTCCAGCTGCCCGCTCGAGTTCAGTGAATCAAAGTTGTAGTTAAATCCTGTTTCTTCTTCAGTGGTGTTCATTCTTTGCGGAGCGGTCATACCAGCGAGACCAATGATGTCAAGCGTTGCTTTGTTCATCCAGGGTACGATGTCGATTCGTGTGCCAATGGATATCGCGGCAGAATTCTTGGCAGTCTCAGAGAGCCATAAATCACGAAGCTGGGGCAGTACTTGTTGCAGCCTGGTGATCGAGAGAAAAAGGACGACACTCACTTGGTTGGCCTTTGCAAAGAAAGTCTCGGTCAATCCACGAATCTGTGCCAGGCCGAATGCCGGGTTCTGGGCGCACGCCCATCAGTCAGACTATAACCATTCTGGGAGCGATTCAACTACCATTATGCGTCTCTATTCATACGAGTTTTAGCTGGTATTGTTTTCAGAAATTTATTGCATACCTGCTGGCGATGCTGAGTTCCCTCTACAACAAGTAACCCTGCAGCATTGGTCGTCAAATGGATGAGCTCAGCTGGCGCTAAGTTGATGGGTTCACCTTCCCCGAAAATCTGTCTCAAAGCCCGTCTATTTTCGGGCGGCTTCTGATAGTCGTTGCTGTGGGTGAGAATGTGATTTATGGCACGTGTGTCCACAGTAACCAACTGGCTGATCTGTGTACCAGCATATGAAGGTCAAAAAGTGACTCAATACGGGAGGAACAGGAACAGACATTGAAAAGCCCATTAAATTTCACCGCGCTACCATACTCCTCCACCCATTGTTCAACTAACCCACCACCTTCCTAAATGACGATTAGGTATTGAATGGACACACATGGAACGAATGACGTACAGAGATATCCTTTGTGAGTTCGGGCACACTTCCAAGAATCCAACTTGTTCCTTTTGGTCCGGGTAAACGGCGCAGGGGAGATTTATAATACCATAGCACGAGTCGAAGAAGTTTCCAAAGTGACAAGGCAGTCGCCGAAGCGATCACGGGCATCCACAGCTTTCGAACTGGCAGCATGGGGCCCCGACTTGTGTGTCGCGGAAGGAGAGGAATTGAGGGGCAGTGCATTGCGCAGTCATCGCAGCTGCAGGCAACTGCCATCCGCTCCTTTAAGGTCTCCTTGTCTCACCGTGTAAGATGTTCCCCGCTGGGACTGTGCATTACACGTTGAGTCGCCTTGAATGGACATGCAACGGAAATAACGTAGGAGAGAAGAAGGCAAAAAGTAATGCATTTAGTATACGACCAATGCGGAGCTCTTTGAAATGAAAAGGAATGCAGACAACACAGCCATTCCAGACGACAGAGGAGTCCTGAACAATCCTCAACCGACGTCCAGGCTGCTGGCAGTCGCAAATCCGACTTGGGTGTTGCCGACGTCAAATGCAGTACACATAGACTCCCTGAAGGAAAACTTCCCCGGCGATTCAGAGTGCTATATCGAGTGGTCGGCGCATGCGTGCGCATGCAGGATCCACCTCACATGTACCCGTGTCCCGACCGACAATACCGCTGACACAGTCCGACGAGCCAGGCGCACCTGTCCAAGGCCGAGCGGTATCAACCCGGCTACAGGTGTGCCTCCAGGAAGATACCTTCTTTTGTTGTCTGGCCGTGTTATGTGACCATACACCACTGACTGCTTACAATCTTTGCTTTCCGTTTCGGGTAGTAACGGCGCTGTTCGTTCCAGTATGCGGCCTCCGCTACCGCCTGTGCGGTCTGCTGCGGTCTGCGTCCTCCACCACGGCCTGTGCGCCCAAATATATCGACTCTAATTTTTCAGCACTTCTAGCCGCAGTATTTACCTGAATTTGCAGCTCCCAGAGCCCGCTCTTTCCGCCCAGGTCTCTCCGACGAGCACGCATGAAGCCGTCTTCCGTGCTCGCATCCCTTGTCGTCGGCTCCGTGACGACAGCCTGGGCAAACAGCTCCGGCTGTCTCTGCACATATGGCGACCCATGCTGGCCCTCTGCCGCCACGTTCGCCCAACTCCAGTCCCAGGTCTCCCAGCCGCTCGTCTACCCGCGTCCCACCGCGTCACCGTGTTACCCGCCCTCGCATCCGTCGGGAAACTGTACCGCGGTACACGCGAACTGGAACGACGGCATCTGGCGCTCGTCCATCCCCGGATCGATGGAAGAGCCCAATTTCGAGGCGTTCGTGTTCCCGAACGGGACCCTCGACGCGTGCTACCTCAACACGTCCATCACTAGCACGTGTGGCCAGGGGAGTGCGCCCATCGTCGGCGTGGACGTGCGCACGGTGGCGGACATCCAGGCTGCGGTTGCCTTTGCGGTGCAGTACAACCTAAAGCTGGTCGTCAAAAACACAGGGTAAGTCGGCACGAACTGTGGTGGCTCGGTCTGATGGGTGGCGCGCGGACAGCCACGACTATCTCGGGCGCAGTGTCGCCCGTGGCGCGTTCATGATCTGGACGCACAACATGAGGAACATCACCCGCGATGCTGCGTTCGTTGCGCAAGGCGCTGCCGACGGCGAGACGTACGATGGTAGGATGGTTGGATATATGCGATCGACTCCATCTGATTGCATGTTCTCTCTAGCGGTGACTTTTGGCGCTGGTGTGCAGTGGCAAGATGCCTATGCTGCCGTCAATGATTATGGCCGGGTGGTAGTCGGCGCTGCACACGGATCCATTGGTACATCCGGTGGGTGGCTAGGAGGCGGTGGCCACTCACCATTGTCGCCAAGCTATGGTCTCGGTGCGCATTCGAACATTCGCTTGATTCGGAAAATGAACAGACAACGAAGGGGTCGACAACGCTCTCGAAATATCTGTCGTTCTCTCCTCGGGAGAGTTCTTGACCGCGAACAAGTATCAGAACTCGGATCTATTCTGGGCGTTGCGTGGAGGCGGTGGGGGGACGTACGGCATTGTGACCTCGGTGACTTACCGCACATATCCAATTGTCCCGATGCAGTTCTATGGGTACCAGTCCAACATCACGAACTCGACTGTGCTACCCGAGTTTATTGGGCAATTTCTGCTCTACCAAACGCAGTTTACCGATGATGGTTGGAGCGGATACGGGAGCGTGAACGACCAGCAGTTCTCTTTCTTGCTCTTGGCACCCAACATGACGAACGAAACTGCGGCAGCAACCACCGAAGCCTGGCACAACTATGCGCTTTCCCTTGCGCCTCTTGGCGTCGTCTCTGTGGAACAGGCATATCAGGCACCTTCATGGTATGATATCTACCAGTCAGCGTTCACCAGGGTCAACATGGATGGTGAAAATAACATGCTCACCAGTCGACTACCCTCAAGGGACACGGTGGCAAACAAGTGTGCAGAACTCGCCCAGGTCCTCGTCAACTGCAGCGGTGATATCTTGTACGTCACAAGCTCAGCTGAATCCTTGTCCGAATCGCAATCGACTGTGATCGTCAATGTGTCTGTAGTATGGTTGCGGGAGGCATGGTTAGCCAAATAAACCCCGATTCTGCAGGGTTGAATCCTGCCTGGCGGGACGCGATCGTGGAGACAATATGCGGTATCACGTGGGAGGATTCGGCGTCCACGTCGGACGTCCAGGGTTTGATATCCCAGCTCAAAGGATG
>JBBPKP010000273.1:0-14915 GCA_038089335.1 Boletellus aff. obscurococcineus | reverse complement strand
CTGTAGCTACCTGTATAAATAGTAAAGCGAGTCTCTAAGGTTATTATGCTACAGGCTACCAGTGTTCCGGTGTAACTAAAGTCAAACCTGTGTCAAGTCCGAAACCTCCAATCCAACTCCGGGATCTCTGATGCGACCTGAAATGCCGGAGTTTTTGAGACATGTAGCGGAGTTGTGACATGTCGCGAAGGTGATACTTGTAGTGACAGTGGTAGATTCATCTGAGTCCGGAGATGGGGTAAGTAAGTCCGTCGGAGATGTTCCGGAGTTCCTTGTTCCGGATAGGGGTAAGTGCAGTGACTTTTGGCTAAGTCCACAAAGTGTAGTGTTTTTGTAACATAGACTTTGACAACAATTACCAGTGGTTGCTTACCTCTCATTATCTGGTGCTTTATCCTTTCTCTATACTTGCTTCGCTTATAAGCCTGACTCCTGAATAACTGGATTCACTTACCTCCTCTGTTAGCTTCTCTTTATAGCTAGCTTGTTTTCCTGTCCTCCATAAATACCCTCAAGTCACATACCTGTACTCTAGTTAGATCTATGCTTAACACACATATCTTCTTGCTCACTCCATTGTGACTTGTGATGATCAACAAGACCCAGGACTTCTACAAGACTTCACTGTGCTTTAGAGGAAGTGCTTGACAGTTAGACGAACGTGTAGTGTAACAGTGTCCTGACCATAACTGGGGGGTAATATTACATTTCTTTCTTTCTTTCATCATATTCTTCCCTATTCAGCAATGCCCTTGACCCTTCCTACTTAGTCATTGCCTCATTGTCAGCATGCACTGTTGTCACACAGCTACTCACTGCCTTGTAGTCAGCATGCATTGCCTTCACACAGCTACTCATAGCTTCATAGTCATCACCCACCGCTTTACATGGCTTTCTCATTTCTTCTTACTCATCAGACCCCCTTCTGCTGAGTCATACAGTAGCTCCCTCTGTATATAAACTGTGAGCTCACTCCTGTACTCCTTAGCTTAGTTCTCTCTGACAATACCATTGTCACTGTTCCTCTTTCTCACTAAGCCACTCCTAGTCCCACTCCCTTCTTCAGGGAGAACCTCTGTCTATGCTTGCCAACTCCACCCCTACTCAAAGGGGAGTACTCTCACCTGCTTTGTTTTACTTACGGCTATGCTTGTCCATACCCAAGGCCAAGCGTAACATCTGGCATGCCTTCAACTTGCCAGTCCCCAGCATGCACATGCAGTGCCCTTCCCCTTCTCTCTGCTCACAGCCTGACACACACAAATCTCCTCTGTCTGTGCACAGTTAGTCTGAATTGTGCCACTGCAAACCACTCACCCTCCACTGCACTACATCCTTCTCTGCCTGCCATGCAGCCTGCACCTCTAGCACTCAATGGTGCCACTCCTCCTGTTCCACTGCCTGCCACACCTCCTGCTCTGCCTGTCATCATGCTTCCTCCTTCCAGATCTTCATCCACCTCCTCTGCTCAGCCAACTTTGCTTCTTAGACCTCATTGTTGTTGTCTTCATTCTCAGCAAGCCATGCATTGTCCCAGTTCTGAATGTCAGAAAGGTCAGACATAAGGGTTAAGGTGGAATGGGGAAAGGAAGAAGGATGTTATGATTTCCCAGTCAGAGGCTGAACTGCTTCACCTACTCCCTGAGTGGCTGGCCCAAGAGATGTTCAACAATTGACTTCTACCCTCTTCTCATTGACTTCATATGTCTCTCACTGAACCCCCATTCTGTGAGTTTGCCGATTGCGAGTTCCACCCTACTTAGGCAGATGTCCTAGACTTCAATTCCTACCAGTAATCGACAACTACCAACCCGACTCTGCCTTCCTCTGTCATTATGGTATGCCTTCCCAATCTGTTCCTCTGCTTCAGTTACTTTAACCCAGTGTCTACCTATCCTGGACTTGCTTTCCACTTCCATAGTCCATCTCTTGTTGGCCTGTGCATTTCCCCAGCCCATAAATACCTTCAAGCTGCATACCTGTACTCTAGTTAGATCTACACTCAACACACATCTTGTCTCACTCTATCTGCTGTGACTTGCTATGATCAGCAAGAACCAGGAACTCTAAGAGACCTCAGTTCACTCTTGAGGAAGTGCTTGACAGTTAGAATTATGTGTAGCATAACAAAAGATCTAACTCATCCAGACCACCCCTGCTATCAAGCAGAAGGGCAAGACCATCCAAGAAACCATGTCATATAGAAGTTATCGACCCCCCAGCTTGTCAGAAGACACCAAACCAGAAGAACAAGAGGGGCAGACTATGTATCACTCTGAAGAAGAAATCCCCCAACCACTACCCCCACTCTGAAGAGTTTCAGGAAGAGCACCACCAATGCTGAACCCTCTCCTTCAACCAAGAAGACAGAGGAGACCTACCACCTCATTGCCTGCAGCACCTGATTTGTCACTCACACTCCCAGCCATCTCCATAACCGCAATTTAACCCCTCTGAAATCCCTTATCTGCTGCAACCACTGCCACCCTCACTCTGCTAAACATAACCTGACTACCAACCCCCCTGATCCCCACCAGAACCCCATCTCCCATACTCTCTATGAATGTCACTCCCCCTTAACAGCCAGCCCAACTTCCCCAAATCCAGCCCACTCCCCTGGTACCTCCCCCTCCTGCAATCCCTCAGGCATTGGAACTGAAGGCAGGCCTACCAGTAGATTTCAACAGGAAAACTGAGAACACTCAATGATGGCTCCTTGCAATGAAAGCCTATTTTTATATGAATCTAACCATCTATAACAATGATGAGATTATGATCTTAACCTGTCTTAATAAAATGGGACCAGGAAGACCTGGGATATTCACTGAAACCTGGTACCCAAAGATGAAAGGAGCCACCTGGGCAACATTCAAAACTGTGTTTACCACATTGTTCATCCCCGCTGGTTTGCAGGAGAGAGCTAGAAACAAGCTATATTCCATTAAACAGGAGGACTTCCCTGACCCAACTGAGAAACATCTCCCTGCAATCAGGAAGAGGGGAAACTTCAATGACTTCATTGCAGAATTCAAGATAGCTGTAGAACAAAGCAAGCTGGGAGCAGGACACGATGACATTCTGATCAATGTGCTCAACAGAGGAGTACACAAGTCGCTGGCAAACATAATGGCCACTATCAACCCACAACCCACTACAGTGGCTCAAATAAGTAATGCATGCTCCTATTTTTTTGGCCGTGCTAGATCTGCCTCATGCAACAACATCTCAATGACAGTCCAGATAGTGTAAAGATGTCCCCTTGGATGTAGAGTATGTACTAGAGGTGCCAGAAATATTACGTTTCAATCATTTGTGCAGCAATGAGGGGCACAACGTGTAGATGTGTATGCATTACTTATTTGGACAGTGCTGACCTTTACAAAAGACCACTGCCCTGACACAATGCGGCCACCCCACCACACCAAAGTGCCCATTACCTGCCTTCTGCCCCCCCCACTGTCTCTTTGTTATGACAGCCTATACCAGCCTGACCAAGAAAGCTCATATCTGCCAAGACAAAGTGGCTGGCATGACTAACACAGCTGTCGCTGAAAAGTTTCGCCTTCACCGCACCACAGTCCAGCATATCTTTGAATGCTATGCTAAATCAGAGGACTACTATGTGTGCAAACAAAAGGCTGGCCAACCACATCTCTTTACAAAGCTTGACACTCGCTTTGCTGTCCATACTCTCGCTACTGGCAAGGTTCGTGACGTCTCTGAGCTCCAGCAGGTTCATTTCTGCAGTGTGAATGCCAAAACCATTCGTTGTTGACTTTGGCATTGTGGCTTACAGGCCTATGTATGTCACACAAAGCCCTACTTGTCTGAGGTACAGCAGGAGAAGCAGCTAGCATGGGCAGAAGCTCATGCACATTGGATGGCAGAGGACTGGCACACTGTTATCTTCTCTGACAAATCAAAATTCAAGCTATTTGGTTCAGACAGGCATCAGTACTGTTAGAGGATGCCAGGGCAAGAGTTTGATGAGAAGTTTATGAAGAAGGTGGTCAAGCATGGTGGAGGGAGCATTATGGTATGGGGGTGCCTGTTGGCTGATGGACCGGGTTGCATTGTCCACATCAAGGGCAATATGAATGCTGAGCTATATGTCCAGATCCTCAACAATGACTTCCTTGGGACCCTTCAGGATCTGGAGATCAAGAAGAAGAACATCTATTTCCAGTAGGACAAAGATCCGAAGCATACATCAAAACGCACTACAGAATGGTTCCACAAAAACAAGGTCGATACGCTTGCCTGACTGCCAAATAACCCTGATATGAATATCATCGAGCATGCATGGGACCATTTGGATTATCGTGTGCACACTCACACCCCACTGCCACAAAATATTGAGATGTTGTGGGAGGCTTTAGTGGAGGAGTGGGGTCATATTGATCAGGACTACGTTACAAAGCTGTTCAAGAGTATGCCGTGCCAGATTGAGGCTCTTCTTGAGGCCAAAGGGGGCCACACTAAGTACTAGGTGGCGCTTTTTTGATATCTCTCGAATACATGTGTTGGTGTGCATTCCAATCCCCAAGATAAGCATCCAGAAAAGAAAAGCACTGTTACTCAGACAGAAATCAACATGCTGAGCTCAACAAACTTCATTTAAATGCTTTATATGTCTGTACTTGATAACTACATTATATAGGCTCTCTAACAAGCCCACAATCATGTGATATCACCTGCTGGGGCTGGAGGAGAGGACCAGTCAGCTAATTAGTTAGTGCAGTGCATTTCCTTTTTGAGCCACTGTACCTGGCAAGACTGGATCAAGAAAGCCAGAGTCTTTGAGCAGAATGTAATTCACCTTCAACAACTGCAAAATAGAAACCAATACCTTCCCCTTTCCAGAAACCCTTGAAATTCAAGGAGTACTGACCCAAACACTATGGATGTTGACATTACTAGACTTTCCCCTGCCCAACAAGCAGAGCACATGAAGTCCAACAAATGCTTTGTCTGTCATCAGGTGGGATGTCACACATCCAACCACCAATCAGGAGCAACCTTTAGGAAACCTGACCAAAAGGCTAGAACTACCAAGTTAACCGCAATCACTGACTATGCAGAAGCCCTCCCTTTTGCCCAGGAAGAAATACTGAGAGTGATGAAACTAGCATTTGGAGAAACCTCCAAAGATGATCTGAAGGTCAACTGAACCAAAATGCAGGATTTTGCCTGGGGAGGGCAGTAGCTATGTCTCACTCTCCCAACTTGCCTGTAATTGTATCCAGCTGTACCACCAAAGCAATCAAAGTACCTGTAACCCTGGAACAATCCAGCAAAAACATAGAAAACCTGGCACTAATTGACAGCAGAGCCACCTCATCTTTTGTCAACAAAACTCTGGTGTAGCAACTGGGATGGAAAACCAATTGACTAATCACCCCATTAATGGCCAGAAACATAGACAGAACCATCAATCAAGCAGGGGTCGTCCACAGGAAAACCACTCTCCATTTAACAATTGATGACCACTATGAGACAATCTCTTGCTATGTCATCACATGCAGAAATGACCCTTTCATTCTCAGAATGGATTGGCTTCAGAAGCACAACCCACAGATCAACTGGGCCTGCCAACAGATATCTGTACC
The DNA here is from genome assembly GCA_038089335.1 of Boletellus aff. obscurococcineus. Classification (NCBI taxonomy): domain Eukaryota; kingdom Fungi; phylum Basidiomycota; class Agaricomycetes; order Boletales; family Boletaceae; genus Boletellus; species Boletellus aff. obscurococcineus. Next base: position 9,306 of record JBBPKP010000273.1, on the reverse strand, counting down.
ACAACAAATCTTCTCTAGGGACAACCAGGCCTACACAGCTAAATACCTGGGGAAATCCCTAGACAATCACACCAGAGAATGCCTGTGAAAAACAACCATATCCACAACCATTTCCCAACAAGAAGAGACTAAAATGGTGCACCTGCCAAAACTATATGACTATTTTCGAAAGGTGTTCAAGGAACCCCCTATTGAACAACTTCTGCCTGAAAGACCTTATGACCATGAAATCATCCTTAGTGAAAATTTTGTCCTGCAAGTTGCTAAAGCATACCAGTTGAACCCAAAGGAACTTGCTGCATGCAAGGAATTCATGGATGAGCACCTGAAGTCTGGATGTATCATTCCCTCAAAATCCCTTCAAGCTTCCCCTTTCTTTTTTGTAGGAAAGAAAGACAGCTCCCTCTAGCCCTGCCAGGATTATCAATATCTCAATAAATATACTGTAAAAAACACCTACCCCCTACCCCTAATTTTGGAACTCATCAACAAACTTAAAGATTCATCCATCTTCACAAAGTTCGACATGTGGTGGGGGTACAATAATGTTTGCATTCAAAAGGAGGACAGATGGAAGGCTGCCTTTATCACCCCCTTCAGCCTCTTCAAACCCACCATTATATTCTTTGGACTCTGTAACTCTCCCCTGACATTTCAACATCTAATGAATGATATTTTCCAGGACCTTGTTGCTGAAGGATGGCTCATCATCTACATAGATGACATCCTTATCCATGCCTCCAACCCCACTATCCACCAGGAATGCACTCGCCAAGTATTGGAATGCTTAGCCAAGCACCAGTTATATCTCAAATTATCAAAGTGTACCTTTGACTCCCCCACTGTAGAGTATCTTGGACTGGTTGTCTGCCCTGGGGAAGTCACCCTTGACCCCACAAAGCTCAATGCAATCAAGGACTGGGAACTGCCCACTACCGTAAAAGCTGTCTGTTCCTTCCTTGGATTCTACTATTTTTATTGAAAATTCATTGTCAGATTTTTGGACCTTGCCAAACCACTGACTGACCTCACAAAGAAATCTACCACTTAGACTTGGTGTCCTGAACATGAGTGAGCATTTCAAACCCTACAACAACAATTTCTTTCTTCCCCCATACTCCAACTTCCCAACTCCTCCAAGCCATTCTGGGTCATGACAGATGCCTCCCTAGTTGCCTGCAGAGCCATACTTATGCAAAAGGATGGGAATGGAGACCTTCACCCGTGTGCCTACTTTTCCCACACATTTACTCCCAAAGAACAAAACTACAACATTTACAACTGAGAACTCCTTGTAGTCATCTGCACCCTGGAGGAATGGCACCACCACCTCTCTGATACCCCCCACACCATCACTATTCTCACTGACCATAAAAACCTAGCCTATTTCAAGCGCCCTTAGAATCTCTCTCTCTGGCAGGCTAGATGGATGCTTTTCCTCATGGATTTCAACCTCACCTTCACCCACCTCCCAGGCTCACAGATAGGACTAGTGGACACACTTTCCCACCTTTCTGCAGTTGACACAGCCACAGATAATAATCAGGTGACTCTGTTCACCTCTGTCACCATAGTGCATGCCATCAACCTTAGACTCAAAACCCTCATTGTGAAGACCACTCCCACTGACCCCTTTATGGAATGCACCCCATAGTCAATCATGGCAGAACTCCCCCTCACTTCTACCACCCTGTCTGATTGGCTGTTTCATGACAACCTTCTATATTTCCAAAACTTGCTTTACATCCCTAAACCCACACATGCCAAACTAGTCCAGGATGTGTATGAACACCCTGCTCATGGCCACCCTGGCCAGTTCTGCTTACTACACCTTCTTTCCTGGGACTACTGGTAGCCTGGCATGGCCACATTAGTCCATTGCATTGTCTGAGGTTGTGCTGCCTGCCAATAGAATAAAGTCAACACCCATCCCACCCAACCCCTGCTCTCTCCCATCCCCAGTTCAGCTACATGGCCATTCCAACAAATTTCTATAGATTTTATCACCTCCTTACCCCCTGTGGTCAGCCATGATGCTATGTTGGTCATGGTGGACCATGGCCTCACAAATGGGACTATTTTTATCCCAACTTCTTCCTCCACTAACATGGAAACAGTGGCAAAACTATTTTTTGAAAAAGTCTTCCCCAGATTTGGACTACATAATAAAGTAATCTCTAACCAAGGCCCCCAGTTTAACTTGGCATTGGCCTATGAATTAGCCTGCCTTCTTCATTATGACATTGCCCTATCCACTGTGTACCACCCTCAAACTAATGGGGAAATGGAATGGGTCAACCAGGAACTTGGAACTTATTTAAGGATCTTCTGCCAAGGCAATCTCATGAGCTGGCCCACCCTCCTTCCAATGGCAGAATTCACACATAACTCCTCCATCCACTCCATAACCAAGAAGGCCCCATTCTCCCTCATAATGGGCTATGAACCAAGAGCCTACCCCCAGTTAGGAAAGTCCTTTACTCCAGCTGTCAACAACTGTGCTCTCATCCTGGAGGAAGCTTGCATGGAGGCCTTACATACCTATCAACTTGCACAAAAAGAGATGACTTCTAGATAATGACCCATATTCAAACCATGGAAAGTAGAAGACCAAGTATGGTTAGATAACAAGAACCTCCACCTCCACTACCCATTCTGGAAATTAGCTCCCAGAAGAGAAGGCCCCTTCAAAATTGAATGCATCCTATCTCCACTAGTCTGTCAGCTGAAACTTCCCCCAACCTGGAAAATCCACCCCATCTTCTACGCCACCTTCTTATCACCTTATGTAACAACTGCAGAGCATGGCCCCAATTTCACCAACCCACCCCTAGACCTTATCAATGATGAGGAGCATTATGAAGTCAAACAATTCCTTAGTCATCATGGGAATCCTGCTTGCTGGGAATTCCTTATCAAGTGGAAGGGTTACTTGTCCACTGAAAATATGTGGGAACCTGAACACCACCTGACCAATGCTTCCCACTTGCTTTCCACATATAAACAAGCTTGCTCCTCTGCCTTCCCTCCAGAGAAAGTGAAACCTTGTCAACACTCCATCCATGACTCCATCCAATAAATTAGACTAGGTAGCCATGTTGTCCACCATTTCCTCCACCATTTCCTATGACACTATCCTCTCCTACCTAGTCACCATCTTCTCCATTGTCTCCATTTCCTTTTTCTTCACTTTTTGTCAACAGTTCACCCTTAATAGGGGAACTTTCCACATCGCCTTAGGGGAGATCACCATCCTCCCCAAGGTAGTCAATGTCACCCAACTAGGTGACAAAAAGATCAAGACTAAGAGCTCCCAGACAAGCCAAACACAGCTGTGGTACTGGGAGGTATTGTTTTCCGATAAATCCCCCATCTTGATCCTACATGGGCACATTGTTATGCTTTTCCTTCTTTCCTCTTTGCCCTCTATGCTCTATGGTAACCCTTCAAGTACTTACTCATTGAAGCTTACCTTTCTTTCCAATGCCTTCACTTCTTTTGTTATTCTTGCTTACTCTTGTCTCTTTTGCTCCTTGCTGTCCTTCCTTTCCTAGCAAGTGGTCTGTGCTTCTGTCTCTCCCAGTATATAGTTTGTCACCTTGTACTAGTATACCTCATACTCGATCTATGCAATACAAGTGTTCTTGAGTGTCCCTTTGCTCCCTTGAGTCCCACTAGGAATCCTCAGTGTCTAAGCCTCTTCCAAGGCTTATCCTCCAAGTCTTCTTTGCTGTTTGTCTTGGAATGTTATTGCACCTCTTTGTGAGTGTCCTCCCCAAGGTAGACCCTCATCTCATCCACTCTTGTTTCGCTTTCACATAACAAAAGATCAAGTATCTCCTTCGCCCCTCCTATCCAGGAGTAGGGCATCACCCCAGCCACTATTTTCTATCAAGTCCCTAAGTCCTCTGAGGAGGAAAGCTCTGCATCCCCTGCCCCCAGCAGAATCCCTTTGCCCTTACCACCAACCCCCAGATATCACAGACACTGCACCTTTTGCAATAGAAACACCCCTTTGTCCTTAGCCCTGGCACCTTCATCCCAAGCCCTTGTTCCCATCAACCCCTCCCCCATGGCCACCAAATCTGAACTCAAAGCCGCCCTCCCAGCAGATTTATCTGGGGAACCTGCTGATGCCACTTGATGGATGAAGGCCATGAAGGCCTACTTCACCATCAACAAGACTCTCTACACCTCTGATGAAGAGAAGATCATGACCTTGCTCAATGAAATGAGCAAGGGGCATGGTATTTCTTTCTCTGAAATGTGGTATGAATAAGATGGCTGATGCTACCACCCCCTCCACCAATAAAACCTTGAATAAGTTCCAGGAGAAATTCAAGTCCACCTTTTTCCCCTTCGATGTCAAAGCCACTACTTGCCTTGAGCTCTCCAAGCTCATTCAGAAGTCTTTCAAGCACCCCAGTGGTGAGGTAGATGATGGATTTCAGAAATACATCACTGACTTCCAAAATCTCGCAGCCAAGGCTGGCATCAAGGACAATGCCACCCTCATCAATCAGTTCTCCTTAGGACTGGATCAGTAAATCACCACCATGATCCTGTCCATGGACAAAGTCCCCACCACCATCACCAACTGGATCTCCAAAGCAAAGACCTTCCATACTCAGAAGGCTTGCATCACCACTCTTAGAAAGGGGACTCATGCACCCCCCTCCTTCTCCCCTCACACCCCTGCCACTGACCCCAATGCCATGGATGTGGATGCTGTTCGCATCTCAAAACTTACTCCTCTCAAACAAGCCAAATGCATCAAGGAAGGTCACTGCTTCTGCTGTCAACACACTGGGCACAATGCCACCCAATGCAAGAACTTCCCTGCCACCAAGACTACCCCCTCACCCCCCCAGAACATCTGCTCCACCACCACTATTGCCCCCTCTGTCAAAAACCCTAAGCCCTCCTCTGCCCTTGATACCTATGTTAACTCCCTTCACACCCAGGGAAGAGATGAAGGAGAAATCCTTCAGACCCTTAAAATGTGCTTCAAGGAAACCAAGGAGGAGGAGAACGTTGCCTCTGTAGAAGTAGAGGATTTTTAAATGGGAAAGTTGTGTCAACATCCTCTTTCCCTATTGTACTTAGTGCCCTGCCCAATGAACAAGCTTTGCACCTCCCAGTTTGTCTGCAAACTAGCACAAAAATATTGATGTCATTGCTCTAATTGACAGTGGAGCAACTGGCAATTTCATTGATCAAAGCCTAGTCCCCCTCACTCACCATGGAATCCACCCCCTGCCCAAACCCCTCACCACCTACAATGCAGATGGTTCTCCTAACAGCAAAGGAACCATCAAGTGGAAGATCAGAACCCAGGCCTACTTCCACTCATTCTCTGACAACCTTGACCTTATGGTCACCTCCCTAGGAAAGTGACAAATCATTCTAGGAATGCCCTGGCTATGTGTTATGATTGCATCTGAAGGGAGACATTCTTCTTTTCTAGAAAGATACTTCCACATGCGATGGTCACCTCAACCTATGGAGGGACCAGCCGATGTCTCCCCATCTGTTTATCACCTCCCTGCTCATCTTCGCGAGCTCGTGGACTCTCCATCGTCCTCTATGTGGCAGGACCTTCTAGACTCAGAACACGCCTATCCCTGGCGTTCCCCTGTATCCTCCAACATGCCCGACGACGTCATCAACGCACCTTCCGAGCCTTCCAAATAGGTTTATACCCTCTGCCCTCACATCCCCTTTTTCCTTGCCCTTCGCCCCATCTTACTCAGTCACCTTCCATTGATAGTTTTGCCCTATGCCCTTATCTTCCTAAAGGACTTGCCTTCCCTCCTTGCTAGTTTCTCCTTACAGCTAGCTTGTTTTCCCCAGACACATAAATACCGTTGAGCCTTGTACTTGTTCCCTAGTTAGATCTATGCTTAACACACCTAGAGTTTAACTCCTTGCCGCTGCAGTCGTTCCACTCAGCGAGACCCAGACTTCTACGAGACGTCACTTTGCTCTTGAGGAAGTGCTCGACAGTTGGACTTTACACGTAGCGTAACACTATGCAAATGGAACCCCAACATTGACTGGATATCTAGGACACTGGTCATTCACCCCTCACCTTGAGATGTTGTTGTACCTCTTTGTGAGTGTCCTTCTTGAGGCCAGGAAGGTGAAGACATCAATAAGACCACACTCTCTTCCCAGCTCACATAACAAGCAACCCCCAAGGAGCAAGAACTCCCTGAGTGGTGCACTGATTTTGCTTATGTTTTCTCTGAAAAATTATTCAGTGAACTCCCCCCTGTCACAACCATGACAACTCTGCCCATTTTTCCTTTCCTCCACTTCATATTTAGTTTCCTCTGCTTTCCTCTGCTTTTCTCTGACTGACAATGTAGTTACTCCACTCTGACATTCCTTTATTTAGCTTCATTCTGGACTTCCGGTCACCAGCTCACTGGTGACATAGATAATTCCTTTCGGTGTTCCATACACGCTGACCTGTCACCCCAGTGACATGCACCATACAGTAGTAGACATGTATCATATGATACCGGACGTGTGTCATGTGGTTGCAGATATGTAGCACATAGTATTTAGTTCTGCTGCTCATTTATTTAATCCATAGTATGCTGGGGACTTACTTCCCAGTTCGAATATTGACTTCATCTCCCTCCTCTCATTCTCTCTCTGTTCCTCCTCGCTCCTCTGCTTTGTTGGACTTGTACCCCAGTGTTGTAGTCTGTCCCCCCCTGTCTGGACTTCCGTCCAAATATGAGGACTGGGACTGTACAAGGGCACAGGACATAACCTGAAGCCAACGTCCTTATCCCTCCATTCCATCTCTGACTATGCCTAACCTCCAACCCTGCTTTCTGCTGCTCTGGCAGAGCAGAGTTCAAGCAGAGGTGTCGAACTTGACAGTATATTTGAACTCACTCTTGTGACAGTCCTTTCTCACACTCTTTATGGCACATCGTAGCATTATTCAGACTTGTGTGCAGGCCTGCACCCAGCAGGCCAAAGAACCAAATATGCCTGGAGGCAATCTCCACCTCTCTACCAGTTTTGGGGAGTTCCTCTCCTTTACCAGTCAGCATACCAGCTCGCTGCACACCCCTAATCACCCTGCCACTCCTGTCCCTTCTCATTATGACTCCACACCCCCCTCTGGCGATCCATCCAACCCCAGAGATGACCCCGACCCTTTGGACAAAGATGGCAGTGGACGTTCCACTCTGCTCCCACCCATCAATGTTCCACCCCTGTCCTCACACAGCACCAGTTGCCCTCTGACTCTGCCTCCTTTTCCTGATCCATTCACCACTCTGGCACAGGCTGTCCAAGCCCTCACCAAGTTAAACTCAGAGTGCAACTCCACCTCCCAGCGGACCAAGGTCCATGAGCCAGATACCTTCGACAGGTCTGACCTGAAGAAGCTCCACGCCTTCCTTGTGCAATGTGAACTTAATTTTCAGAATTAGCCCAAAGCCTTCCAGGCAGACTGTGCAAAAGTTGTTTTCATGCAGTCATACCTTAAGGGTACCGCCTTGGAATGGTTTGAGCCTGACCTCCTCAACTCCGCCAACCCCGCCACTTGTCCTAACTGGATGGACAATTTCCAAGAGTTCATCAAAGAGCTCAAGGATAACTTTAGTCTGCACGATCTGGTCAGAGATGTGGAGCACTAGTTGGACAACCTGGCAATGAAGGACAGACAATGGATCAATAAGTTTGTTGTCGAGTTTAACCATCTCTCCTTATAGGTCCACGGTTACAGAGAGGGCATTCTCCACTATATGTTCTACAATGGTCTTCTGGACCATGTCAAGGATGAGATCTCCCACATCGGCAAGCCTGCCATGCTGTAAGGGCTCTACCTCCTCGCCCAGACTATCAACTCCTGTTACTGGGAGCGAAAGTCAGAGATTAGTTGCCAGTTCAAGACAACCTCCTCTTCAAGCGCCAACTCTGCCAAGTCCTCTACCCCCACCAACAATGCTTCTGCTTTATCTTCCAAGTCCACCTCCACTCCTGCAAACTCCTCCAAGACGACTGTGTTGTTGAAATCCTCTGCCTCCTCATCCACCAAGTCCACCACCTTAGTGACTCTGTCCCACCTTGGCAGCAACAGTAAAATTACTGATGAGGAGTGGAAACACCATTACAATAACAAATTATGTATGTTTTGCAAACAGTCCAGGCACATCGTCAAAGAGTGCCCCAAGTCCACCTCCTGGTTCATGAAGGCCAAGGCTTGAGCAGCCATGGCCACTCTGGCAGCCTCTGCTCTGGTGGCTACCTCGGAGTCAAAAAAATAGCCTGCAGTCTCTGGTACTCTGCACAGCCTGGAGGCTGCATTGGCTCTGACTGTGCACTGAAGAAGATAAGACTTAATGCATCCACTCTTTCTGACCCTAATTCACTTATGCCGTCTGTTTCTTTAGTTGACTATGATACCCCTCCTGTTTCTGTCTTAGTCAACTCTGGTTCTACATATTGTTTTATTGATTCATCGTTTGTAAATAGATACAAAATCCCAACTCACAAAATTGCTCCACTGGCACTCCACCTCATTGACGGCTCCTCCAACCACTCCATTACCTGCTCCGCTCACCTCAGCCTCCGCTTCCTCTCTAGTGACATCACCTCCGACAAATTCTTCATAACTCTGCTGGACTCCTCTTGCACTCTAGTACTTGGACATATCTGGCTCACCTGCTATAATCCATCGATTGATTGGGTATTGGGCCATATCAGTTTCTGAGCAAGCCTGCAACAAGTGCCTGCTTAGCAGGTACCTACCTCCTGGGAACCATCTCTGGTTCCACCTCCAACTCTGGACTCATCCGCTCTGCACATCTCTTTTGTCAATGCAGTCACCTTCCAGCATGCCTGTAAACTCAAGGGATCTATGTGGTTTATCTTATATCTCTGCCCAGAGGACTTGGCGAAGCTCTGCTCTGCTTCTGCCACAACTCCGGACAAGCCCAACCTCTCTCAAGTCCCTTTGGATTATCACAACTTTGTGGATGTCTTCAGCAAGGCAAAGGCTACCCAGCTGGTGCCACACCATGATTTCGATCTGAAGATTGACTTAGAGGAAGGCACGTCCCCTCCTCTTGGAACTATTTACTCCCTTTCCCCCACTGAGTTAGAAGTGCTCCATGCCTTCCTTGACAAACACCTGACCTACAGGTTCATCTGCCAATTGAGCTCCGCTCATGGCACTCCAGTCCTATTTATTCAGAAGAAGGACAGCTCCCTCTGCTCATGTGTCCACTTCTGCAGACTTAACAAGATTACGAAGAAAGATCGCTACCCCCTTCCACT
>JBBPKP010000271.1:0-15004 GCA_038089335.1 Boletellus aff. obscurococcineus | reverse complement strand
AAGGCTAGGACCAACCGGAAGTAGGGGGGCGTTGTCCGTACAACTGAGGAGAGATGAGGAGTCCCTGGTGATCGTCCACGGAATGATAATACACCGACGGTAGAGCGGGATCGAGAGGAGGAAGAGAGGAAAACATAACATTACCCCCTTGCCAGGCTTGAAACACCGATTCAAGCTCCCAAGGCCACTCATTCATCAACAAAAGGGGGGCGGGGGGAGGAGTGTCCGGTAGAGGAGGATCCTCCAGCCAGATGGGAGGGGCCTGCCACGGGCGAGGACGTGGGTGGAGAAGGGGAATGGGGTTGCTCGTCGTCGGAGGATTCAGGTTGAGGATGGGATCTGTGGCGCAAGGGAGAGGGTCGGGGTGCCACGAAGAGCCTCCGTGTGCATCGAACGCCAGAATGCCCTGGAAGGTAGCATCGCTCGCAGAAGGTTCCCAGGTATGGGGGGGAGTAGTGCTGGGGGAAAGTACAATTGCGTTTGGTATGTCCCCACCCATAGCAGTTGGGGCAAACGAGTTCCGGGCACTCGTGTTGAGGGTGCATAGGGCGAGGGAGCTGGCAATTGGGGCAGGCGTACTCGGGGCAGGTGGTGTGGGAGTGAGCGGGGGAAGAGCACTCGAGACACGGGATTGGGTTAGGGTCGAGCTCGTCGGGGCAACGATGGGTAGGGGAGAGGGGTTCGTTACATCCTCCGCAGAGGGGTGAGTTTCTAGCTTCCCGCGCCAAAGGATGGTCTGCAGGGATCCGGGTGAGTGGGCGGTCCAGTCGGGCGACGGGGCGTTCGATCGACGGAGGCGAATAGCTGCGTAGAGGAGGCGCGGTGAGGGGAATGTCTGGTGGTGTCGAGTGGGCCGAGGGGACTGGGTCGGGGAAATTGAGGTAACGGGCTCGTTCTCTGGGGGTGAAGAGGGCAAGTCGATACCGGAAGAGAGGATACAATAGGTTATAGGGGAGTTCGTTAATGATGTCGACAATGCCAACGGAAAGGAGCCCATAGAAGGTAACCTCTTGCCCGGAGGCGACCCATTCGAGGGTACGTTCGAAGTTTTCATCGTCGGCGATGGTGTCCCGCCGGTCGGGATGATCGGCGACAGCAAGAATTAGTCGGGTGAGGTCTATGTGGGCCACGGCCAGATCAATGGCTCGTCGAGTAATCCGGTGTTCGGTGACTGCGGGGAGGAAGAGGATTTGTGCCAGAAGAGCGGGGGAGGATATAATGTCAAAGATGAATTCTCGTTTGTGAAAAGGGGGGAAAGACTCGAGACGAAGGGGAATAGGGTTTCGGCGAGAGGGGAGGTTCATAGCAATTAAAAGATGGTAAAGCGGGGAAGGGGTCCACACGATAAGATCGCGGGCGATGGTAAGAGGTCGAGCCGGTGGAGAGTTCCACGGAAAGGAAAGGATCTGCAATACCCACTGGGCGTTCCACGAAAGTTGTACGTGTCGAGGGATAGGGAAAGGGGCAATGGGAAAATCGAGGACAGTGAGGGATGGGTGAATGTGTTGGCGGATAAGGATGGGGGAATCTTCGAAGTAGCCAAAGACGTCGTCAAACCAGGGGGTTCTTATGTAGTACTGGCGGTGGAGGGGGGTTCTCCTAGTCCAGCGTTCTCTGCGCCAGTAGGGGTTCTGCATTCGGCGGCCCTTTGGGCCGCAGAGATGGCGCACTCCCGATCGAGCTCGATTCGTTCCCAGAACTGTTCAAGGTGGGCGGGGTATCCGGCGATATCGTGGGTGCCCTTGGGGATGGCGCAGGTTTCCGGATCGTGTTTCTGGGGGCAGGGGCACCAACAATGTAGTCCGGGGGCGAGTTCGAAATCGTAGACGATAGTTTCGGTGACGATGGGGAAGTCCATTCTTGAGGGGGTTCGCTCATCTCTCGTTTTAAAAGGGATAACACAGCATTAAATTTCCCTTCTAATTCTGATCCGGCCACCCCGCGTCGTTGGCCTGGGCTGGGATGGGATTTATGTAATTGTTGTGTTCCCATGGCCCATTTGGGGAGAGGTTGATCTCCCAGCACCAGGCCTTCGACCTTCCTCCTCCGGTTGTCGTGACATGGTTCTCGTGTCCGTCGTGGAACCGGGTGACCTCCACCGTTCCCGCCGTTCTCTCCGTCACACTGTACACTACCCTTATTACATGCCTCTCCATAAATAGCCCTATTAAATGATACGCCAGGTACAGAGTTCCCAGCGTGAGGATGAGGAGGATGAGGGCGGGGGCAGTGATGGTAATGGTGGAGGAGGGCATGGCGAAGGGGGTAGGTGGTGACGGAAGTGGGTGATTTGGGTGAGGAGGGGGAGTCGACGGTGGTTCGACGGATGGGGAATTGCTGTGGTCGGGCGGATTTATATAGGCGTAGAAGAGCCGAGGCGCCGGTTAAGTTCCGTTCCGGTTCCCACGTATTCTCGGAGGAAGGGTATCCCCGCCATTTGATAAGGTATTCCCGTCGGTTAATGGAGCCGCGATGAGCTAAAATCCCTTCGACTTCGTAGACTTCTTCGTCGTTTACGATATCGGGCGGAGGTCGGAGGAAATTAGGGCCGTGTTCGTCCGTTTCCGTATAAGGATAAAGTAGGGAGGCGTGGAAGTTTGGGTGAATTTTCCAAGAGGGCGGGAGCCGAAGTTTGTACGTGAGGGGTGACAGGACTTTTTCTATTTCAAACAGGCCCAGCCGTCGAGGGGCAAGCTTGGGGAAGGAGTGAGTCATTTTCAGGTTCGAGGCGTCGAGCCAGACTTTAGTTCCCACTTTCCAAGAGGGGGGTCGTCCAGTCTTTCGCTGGGCCATTTCCTGTTGAGCGAGACGGTGAGCGGCAACGGCGTCTTCCCTGGCTTTGTCAAGAATGGCAAGTCGTTCCGTAAGGGCAGGGATGAAGGTCTTTCCAATCGGGGGATAGGCTCGGGGTTCAAAGCCCATCATGAGAGAAAACGGGGACTTCTTTGTTACGGAATGAGTGAGGGAATTATGTGAGAACTCCGCCATCGGTAGAAGGTCGGGCCAGGAGGTCGGGTTGGCTTGGCAGAACATTTTTAGATACGTGGCGATTTCCTGGTTTACTCGTTCCGTCTCCCCATCGGTTTGCGGGTGGTAGGCGGTGGAAAGGGCAACATCGTAGTTTAGTAGTCTGGCAAGTTCCCTAGCAAACGCTGAGGCAAACTGGGGGCCTCGGTCGGAGATGACTTTATCATGTAATCCGAATCGGGGAAAGACGTGGGAGAAAAATAGTTTGGCGGTTTCGGCCGCGTCCGCATTTACGTTGGTCGGGATGAGAATCACCCCTTTCGTAAGGCCGTGGTCGACCACGACCAAAATAGCGTTCTGGCCCTTGACAGGTGGGAGGCCGGACGTGAAATCCATCGAGATCTGCTGAAAGGGGCGGGTAGCGTCGGAGGGGATCGGGGACAGGCCGGGCGCGGTCGGGTGAGTGATGACCTTATTTTGCTGACACACAGCACAGCCTTTGATGAAGTTTCGCACGAATGCGGCCATTCCCGGCCACCAGTAGTCTTGCCGTAAAAGAGCTAATAAACGGAAATATCCGGCGTGGCCCCCCGCAGGGGAATCGTGGATAGTGGCGACAAGGGATCTGCGGGAATCGGGGGGGATGTAGAGTCGATTTTGGAAATAAAGGAGATTATCCGTAAATTCCCAGTCCCGTGGCTGAGCAAAAAGGCGGGAGGAGGAGGGAGAAGATAAACTGTTCAGGGCAGAGGCGACAAAGTCATCAGTTTGGGAAGAGGCTGCGATGCGTTGTTTCAGTGCTAGATCGATGGTGCGCACCATGGCTGCTGGGGTAAGGAGGACAAGATCCTGATTATCGGACGAGGTGTTGGGCAGGTGGAGACGAGAAAGCGCATCAGCTGGTCCCATCGCAGATCCCGGGAGATGATGGAAGACCAAATCAAAATCCATTAAAAACAGCATCCATTGCGATTGTCGGCGAGAGAGTTGGTGGGGTGACTTAAAGTAGCTGAGGTTTCGATGGTCCGTGAAGATCGTGACCGTGTGGGCAGTTCCAGTAAGGTGATGGCGCCATTCCTCCAAGGCGCGAATGACCGCAAGGAGTTCGCGATCATAAATGTCGTAATTCCGTTCCTCCGGGGAGAAGGTTCTGGAGAAGTAGGCGCAAGGGTGGAGATCTCCATTCGCATCTTTCTGCATCAGTACTGCGCCGCATGCGCCAAGCGAGGCATCCGTCATGACCCAGAAGGGGGCGGAGTTGTCCGGGAGGCGGAGGACAGGTTTCTTCCGAAAGGCATCCCGCAGGGTGTTAAACGCCTTATCACAGTCAGGGGACCATTCCCAGGAGGCCCCCTTTCTGGTGAGGGAGTTTAGGGGAGCGGCGATAGTCGAAAAGCCCGCAATGAATTTTCGATAGAAGTTGCAGAAGCCTAGGAAGGAGCGGACATCTTTCACCGTGCGAGGGGTAGTCCACTCATCGATGGCCCTCAATTTCCCCGGATCAAGGGTGATCTCTCCGGGTCGGAGAACGATGCCGAGGAATTCCACCTCAGTAACCGAAAAAGAACATTTGGTCGGTTTTAGGAAGAACTGGTGGTCCGATAAGCGTTGGAGAACCTTTCGGGTATGGATATCATGCTCCTCCTGGGTGACGGAGTGGATGAGGATATCGTCCATATAGATAATGAGCCATCCTTCCGCGATAAGATCCCGAAAGACGTCATCCATCAACGCCTGAAAGGTTGGGGGGGAGCCCGTTAGTCCGAAAAACATGACCGTTGGTTCGAAGAGGCCCATTGGCGTGATGAAAGCGGCCTTCCACCGGTCCTCGGGTTTGATCCGAACGTTGTTGTACCCCCAGCGGATGTCCATCTTGGTGAAGATCTTGGATCCCTTTATCTTATCGACGAGTTCGGAAATAAGCGGGAGGGGGTAGGCGTTTTTGACCGTGAAGGAATTGACATATCGGTAATCCTGGCAGGGACGGAGGGATCCGTCTTTCTTTGCTACGAAGAAAAAGGGGGCGGCCTGGGGGGACTTAGAGGGTACGATCTTTCCAGAGGCAAGGTGCTCCTTAACAAACTCCTCGCAAGCTAAAGTTTCCTTCGGGTTAAGGGGGTAAACCTTGGCGACCTTAGGGACAAACGCATCCGTGAGGATGATTTCGTGGTCGTATTTCCGCTCAGGGGGTAGTGTTCCGGGGGGGGGTTCCTGGAAAATATGTTCAAACCCGAGACAGACAGGGGGAAGGGGGAGTTCTACGGCTATATCCTTCTGGGCAATAGTCGTGGACAAGGTGGTCTTTCGGACAGAAAGGTCGGCATCATGATCGTGATGCATTCCCAGGTATCGGAGGAGGTACGGATGGTCGTCATCATTCGCTAGACTTTGCTCGGGCAGGGTTTCCGCCGAGAGGGACACTTCTCGTCGAGCCCAATCGATTTGAGGGTTATGTTTCTGGAGCCAGTCTATTCCCAGAATAATAGGGTCTTTGGCGGCATTTATGACGTAGAAATTTCGTCGTTCTTTTACTTCTCCACAGGTTACGATTAGGGGAACGCAATGCCTGATCAGTCCAGCCTGGTTTTGCGTCCCGTCGACGTTCTTTGCGACTAGGGGGGTCCTTAGTCGGCGGGGGGTCCATCCTCCGGCGAGGAGCGTGGTTCGGTTGATGAAGCTTTTAGTTGCTCCACTGTCGATGAGGGCGAGGGTGGTAACGGTTTTCTTGCCAGGGAAAGACAAGGTCACAGAAATTCTCATAGATCTGGGATCGTCTTTAGATACAATTACACTGGCAATCCGTTCGGGAGAGGAAGATGTTACTACTTCTCTCCCCAAGCAAAACCCTGTTCTAGCGCCACCCTCCTTACCTCGGCGGCGGCGCCCTGCAGCTCGTCTTCGCCAGGAGAGAGAGCGATATCCAATACTTTGGCTAATTCTTCGCGCGAATACTTGGAGGAGGACGCGTAGTCGTCGAGGGGGTCTGTCTTTGCCGCCCGGGCCTTGGCGGGGATTCTTCCTTTCTCCTTCCGGTGGTTAGAGGAGCGACAGCCGGGTTTCTTGCAGACGAAGCAGAGGTTCTTGCGGAAACATTCCGCTCGTTGCTCTGGGGAAAGTCGGACAGCGTCTATATCCATAGCATTGGGGTCTCGTTTGGGGGTAGAAGATCCTCCGGGAACATAGTATCCCTTAGAGTTTCTGAGTTGATCAAGTCTGATGGCATTCTGTTCGAAGTTCCGCGCTTGCGTCACCCAGGCCTTCCATGTGGTCGGCTGGGGGTTGATGGTGATCATCATTTGCACGAGTCTGTAGTGTACCCCTTTCCTTAAGAGATCTATTAAAATTTCATCATGACCGGTATCCAGGCCACTGCGTCCAGCCGCGATCTCGAATGCGGCGACATATCTGTCGAAGTCTCCAAGGCGTTTCCTGAGAGGATTTCGTTCCTTGGGATCAGGGTAATCTGCCTGTCTCATGTTGTATAACTCGTTCCGGGCAATCTCTTTTAGCCCTACTGGTACGAAAGACGCTTCGAAAGCTGTCTTGAACTGCTCGAAGGTTGCCCCGGTTACTTTGGGGTACCAGGTCTCCGCAAAGACGGCGGCCCTGCCGGTGTTCATCTTGTTGAGGCAGGTGAGGATTCTCTCTGTGTCGGATGCATACAAAGTTTCGTTCATCTCGAAGTAGGCGATCATCGCCAGCATCCATCGATTTGCGTGTTTGGGTTCCCCATCGAAATCGGATGGTAGCCCGGCTTTCAGCTCAGTTCGCCGGGCCTCGAATACAGGGGGAATAGCAAGGTCCATCTCTGAGTCGGACTCGGAGGGTTCCGGTGGATTTGGTTCGTTAATGATGGGTAGAGGGGGGTTCGCTGGGAGTTGGAGGGGGATGGCAGTTAAGGGAGTAGGTACCTCCGATAAAGGGTTTGTCTCCAGCTCGGTTCTTGGGGTTTCGACAGGCGGAGGGGTGATAGAGAGTACCGGAGGAGCGGGCAAGGAGATGGAGGGGCTTCGTCTCCGTCGAGGGTTCGCTCGAGGGTTAGGTCGAGACAGTTCTCGTCGAGGTGGGGCGGGGGAGGGAGAAAGGTATTCGGAGTGGGAGGAGCGTTGGGAGTTTGTCGAGTGTTCCGAGGTTTCCGAGTCAGACGACTCTCCTTGTCGTAGTCCGTACGACGTGTTGTTCTTTAAGTAGGGCCCTTCTGCTCGGGAGCAGGGGCGTCGGGACAAGCTAGATCTTTTGTTACGTCGACGTAAACGATCTCGCTGTCGAGCGTGTCCTTCAGCAGCGACACGAAGTCTGGTAGAAGTCCGGGATCTCGAGCGATGCCAACACACTCGGAGTGAGAAGAGTTACGTGTTTAAACGTAGATCTAGCTGAGGAATACATGTCGGCTACGATGGGTATTTATAGGGGAACGATGGGGAAACGATCTGGGAGAACAATGACTACCAGATGAGGAGGACAATGGCGTAGTCCGTATGGAGAGAACAAAGGTTACCATAAGAAGGAGACAATGGGATCTCTATTGGGAACCTTGGATGGGGCGGCGCCCGTACACGAGGGGAGGAACCAGAATGCCCAGGTGGTCGTCCACCGGTCGATAGTACACTGTGGAAAAGGAGGAATCGATAGGAAGAGAAGAAAACGTAACAATCACCCCTCCACCGGTGGACACCCCCAGAACCGAACTAGAAACAAACTCTTTATCGGAGGTACCCACTCCCCTAACCGCCATCCCCCTATCTTTACTGGCACTGCTACCCTTGCCCGCCATCACGGAACCAAACCACCCCGAACCCTCCGAGAGCGATTCCGAAATGGACCTGGTTGTACCCCCAGCGTTTGAGGCACAACGCACCAAACTAAAAGCTGGACTACCTAACGACTTCGATGGAGAACCAAAGACAGCTAATCGGTGGATGCTGGTAATGATCGCCTACTTTGAAATGAATGAGACCCTCTATAACATGGACACAGAGAGGATCCTCACCTGCCTGAATAAGATGAACACTGGCAGGGCTGCTGTATTCGCGGAGACCTGGTACCCCAAAGTAACAGGGGCAACTTTCAAACAGTTCAAGATGGCCTTTGAGGCATCTTTCGTACCAGTGGGGCTGAAGGAAATCGCCCGGAACGAACTATATACTATCAAACAGGCGGACTATCCGGACCCTAAGGAATGAAACCCCTTAAGGAAGCGCCTTGGAGACTTCGACAGATTCATCACCGCGTTTGAGATTGCGGCCAGACGAAGCGGTCTGGATACTGGACATGACGAAATCCTGATTGACTTCCTTCGAAAAGGGGTACACTTTAGACTTGCACAGATGATGATGATCATCAATCCCCAGCCAACCACATGGAAGGCCTGGGTGACACAGGCATGAAACTTTGAGCAGAATGCTATCTGACTGGACCAACTCCAGAACAGCAAAGGGTACTACGTCCCTGGAAGATCCTCTACCCCTAAATGAGACCCCAACGCTATGGATGTTGATGCTGTACGACTCTCTCTGGAGCAGCGGGTGGAATGCTTTCGAAAGAACCTCTGTTTCGTCTGCAAGAAACCGGGCTGCCGCTCCTCCAACCACCAAAAGGAGAAAGGGAAACCATCTACCAAAGCCCGAGTCACCCATACCGACCCCCTTGACAATTACGCCTCGACCTCCAAGTACTCCAGGGAGGAATTAGCCAAAGTGTTATACATTGCCCTTTCCCCCGGCAAAGATGAGCTGCAGAGCGCCGCCGCCTAGGTAAGGAGAGTTGTGGTGGAGCAGGGTTTTGCTTGGGGAGAGAAGTAGTAATGTCTTCTTCTCCTGAACGAATTGCCAGTGTAATTGTATCGAAAGACGACCCCAGATCTATGAGAATCTCTTTGACCCTATCCTACCCTGGCAAAAAAACCGTTACAACCCTCGCTCTCATTGATAGCGGCGCGACTAAGAGCTTCATCAACCGAACCACCCTACTGGCTGGAGGATGGACTCCTCATCGGCTAAAAACCCCACTGGTCGCCAAAAACGTGGACGGCACACAAAATCAGGCTGGACTGATTCGACATTTCATCCCCCTAATAGTAAACTGTGGAGGATCCAAGGAAAGACAAAACTTCTATGTTATCAACGCTGCCAAAGACCCCATTATCCTAGGAATTGACTGGCTCCAGAAACATAATCCCCAGATCGACTGGGCCAAGAGGGAAGTGTCCCTGACTTCGGAACCCATTCCCCACCGCGAATTGACCAATGATGACGACCACCCATACCTCCTTCAGTACCTTTGAATGCATCACAACCACGACGCCAACCTATCTGCTCGAAAGACCACCCTTTCCACCACCATTGCCCAGGCAGAGAAATGACCTGAGGAACCCCTTCCCCCCATCTGCGCAGGCTTCAAACATATCTTCCGTGAACCCCCCCCCTGGAACCCTTCCCCCTGAAAGGAAATTCGACCACGAAATTGTCCTAACCGATGCCTTTGTACCCAAAGTAGCGAAGATCTATCCTCTGAACCCGAAGGAAACTCTAGCGTGTGAGGAATTTGTGAAGGAGCACTTGAAGTCGGGAAAGATAGTTCGCTCCAAATCTCCCCAAGACACTCCATTTTTCTTTGTGGCAAAAAAAGATGGAACACTTCGTCCCTGTCAGGACTACAGATATGTAAACTCTTTCACAGTCAAGAACGCCTACCCCCTGCCCCTGATTTCGGAGTTGGTGGACAAAGTCAAGGGATCAATAATCTTCACCAAAATGGACATCTGATGGGGGTACAATAATGTACGCATCAAACCAGAGGATCGATGGAAGGCCGCGTTTATCACACCAATGGGCCTCTTTGAGCCTATGGTGATGTTTTTCGGCCTTTCTGGTTCTCCCCCGACCTTCCAAGCATTAATGGATGATGTGTTCCGGGATTTCCTTGCGGAAGGATGGTTAATCATCTACATGGACGACATCCTCATTCACTCGGCCTCCCAAGCAGAGCACGATGCAAGGATGCGGAAAGTACTACAACGCCTATCTGACCACCAATTCTTCCTGAAACCATCCAAATGCTCCTTCTCCATTACCGAAGTAGAATTTTTGGGAATCGTCCTTCACCCCGGGGAGATCGCCCTTGACCCCAGAAAACTTACCGCCATCAACAAGTGGACCACTCCCTGGTCTGTCAAAGACGTCCACTCATTCCTGGGATTCTGCAACTTTTACCAAAAATTTGTCCCCGGTTTCTCTGAGATTGCCCTACCCCTAAATTCCCTCACTAGGAAAGGAGCCCCGTGGAATTGGACCCCGTCTTGCAAAGCCACCTTTTCCACCCTGCGCAACGCATTCCACTCCAAACCCGTCCTCCAACTCCCTGATAACTCCGCCCTGTTTTAGGTAATGACCAACGCCTCGCTGGGAGCCTGTGGGGTGGTACTGATGCAAAAAGACATGAACGGCGACCTTCACCCATGCGCATATTTCTCCAAAACCTTCTCCCCGGAGGAGCGGAACTACAACATCTACGATTGAGAACTCCTGGCAGTGATCTGAGCCCTGGAGGAATGGCAACACCACCTAACAGGCACTGCACACCCTGTTACTATCCTGATGGACCATAAGAACCTTAGTTATTTCAAGTCCCCACACCAACTGTCCCGCCGCCAGTCCCGCTGGATGCTGTTCCTCATGGACTTCGATCTAATCTTCCACCACTTCTCAGGATCGGCGATGGGCCCGGCGGACACCTTATCTCGACTGCATCTACCGGACACTTCCACTAACAATCAGGACCTCGTTCTCTTCACCCCGGCCGCCATGGTTCGCACAATCAACATCGCCCTCAGAGAACGCATTGCCTCCTCCTCCTGATCCAATGATTTCGTCACCGCTGCCTTAAACAACTTATCGACCCCTTCGACTTCTTGACTGTTCGCCTCACCCGGCGACTGGTGATATATGGATGACCTCCTTTATTATCAAAACCAACTCTACATTCCCCCTGATTCCTGGCAATCCCTCATCGCTTCCATCCATGACTCCCCAGCCGGAGGACACGCCAGATATTTCTGACTCCTGTCCCTCTTGCAGCAAGACTACTGGTGGCCGGGCATGGCCACATTTGTTTGCCACTTCATACAAGGCTGTGCTGTGTGTCAGCAGAACAAAGTCATCACCCACCTGACCACACCCGGTCTCTCACTGATTCCCTCCGACGCCACCTGCCCCTTTCAGCAAATCTCCATGGACTTTATGTCTGGACTTCCCACAGTGAACGGCCTCAATGCTATTCTGGTTGTGGTCGACCATGGGCTTACTAAGGGAGTGATCCTTATCCCAACCAATGTAAACGCCGATGCCGCCGAAACTGCGAGATTATTTTTCTCCCATGTCTTTCCCAGATTCGGCTTACATGATAAAGTAATCTCTGATCGGGGTCCTCAGTTTGCCTCGGCGTTCGCCAGAGAACTCGCCAGGCTACTAAACTACAATGTTGCCCTCTCCACCACCTATCACCCGCAAACAGATGGAGAAACGGAACGAGTAAACCAGGAAATCGCCACATATTTGAAAATGTTCTGCCAAGCCAACCCGACATTGTGGCCCAACCTTTTACCCATGGTGGAGTTCTCACACAATGCCCTCACTCATTCCGTAACAAAGAAATCCCCGTTTTCTCTCATAATGGGCTACGAACCCCAGGCCTATCCCTCCATTGGAAAAACCTTCATCCCTGCCCTTATGGAATGACTAACCATTCTTGACAAAGCCAGAAAGGATGCCGTAGCCGCTCACTGCCTTGCCCAGCAGGAAATGGCACAACGAAGAAAGGGAAAAACACCGACATGGAAGGTGGGAACTAAGGTCTGGCTCGACGCCTCCAATCTAAAGATGACCCACTCGTTCCCCAAATTTGCTCCTCGGCATCTCGGCCCTTTTGAGATCAAAAAGGTGCTATCCCCTCTCATGTACAAATTACAACTCCCCTCATCCTGGAAGATCCACCTGAATTTCCACGCCTCCTTACTTTATCCTTACATGGAAACTGTCGAACACGGTCCCAATTTTCTCCAACCTCCCCCCGATGTGGTAAACGACGAAGAAGTCTATGAAGTCAAAGGCATTTTAGCCCACCACGGGTCACCTACCCGACGAGAATACCTTATCACTTAACGGGCCATCAATCTGGCTGTCGCCCACCTCGACCTCACCCGACTCATTCTTGCCGTAGCCGATCACCCTGACTGACAGGACACCATTACTGATGATGATGGATTTGAACGAACTCTCGAGTGGGTCGCCTCGGGAAGAGAAGTTACCTTCTATGGGCTCCTTTCCATTGGCATCGTTGACATCATCAACGAACTACCCTACAACCTATTGTATCCTCTCTTCTGCTACCAACTCGCCCTCTTCACCCCCCGAGAATGAGCCTGTTACCTCCACTTCCCCAACCCCGCTCCCCCTGCCAACGTGACACCACCCGACGTTCCCCTCACTGCGCCTCCTCTACAACGCAATCCACCTTTGCCGCTCCAACGCCCCTTCTCCTGACTGGAAAGGCCACTCCCCCGGATCCCTCCTGACCACCCATTGGTACGAGAAGCTAGAAACTCCCCCCTCTATGGAGGATGCAACAAACCCTTTTCCCCCTCTCACCAATGCCCTGACGAACTGGACCCAGACCCAGTCCCCTGTCTCGAGTGTTCTTCCCCTACTCACTCCCACACCACCTGTCCTGAGTACGCCTGTCCTAACTGCCAACTCCCCCGCCCCATGCACCCCCAACACGAATGTCCTAAGTTGGTTTGTCCTAACTGCTATGGATGGGGGCATACCCGCTGAAACTGCACTTTCCCCCGACACTACTCTCCTCCCCATCCAGGACCCTTCTGCAACCGATGCTATTTACCAGGGCATACTGGAGTCCGATGCACTAGGTGGCTTTTTGTGGCGCCCTGACCCTCTCCCCTCCATCGCCAATTGTCACCCAAGTCCTCCGAGGATGACTCCACCCAACACTCTGCAGCACCCCCGCCCTTGCCTGTGGCAGGACTCTCCCAAATGGCTAGATCCCCCTCTCCCTCCGGACACTCCCCTGCCTGCACCCCTTTTGTTGATGAATGAATGGCCTTGGGAGCTTGAATCGGTGTTTCAAGCCTGGCAGGGGGGTAATGTTACGTTTTCTTCTCTTCCTCCTCTTGATCCATCTCTCCCACCCGTGTACTATCACCCGGTGGATGCCCACCAAGGTCTCCTCGTCTCCCCCCTCCTCTACGGATGCCGAGCCACCCATAATTCTTATTCATTGTCTTTCCCAGAATAGCCAGTCATTGTTCCCTTCTTGCGGAAGCCATTGTCTTCCTACTATGGACTATGTCGTCACTCCCCTAATCTGGTAGCCATTGTTCTCCCAGATCGTCTTCCCAGTTACCTTCCCCATAAATACCCATCATAGCCGACATGTACTCCTTAGCTAGATCTACATTTAACCACATAATTCTTCTCACTCCGAGCGTGATAAGCATCGCTCGAGACCCCTGGACTTCTATCAGACTTTGTGTTGCTGCTAAAGGACATGCTCGACAGCGAGATCGTTTACATCAACGTAACACACAGTCAGCGCTCTCTTCAGTTTCTGACTGTGGACTCCAGGTGATGTACTCCATATGCTCCGCAATTTATAGTTTCTGACTGTGGACTCCAGCTGCCATTCACCAGCTTTTAACAGGTTATGAGCCCTGCGCTCTCTGAGCTGTGAGCACTCCTTGGCGACCATCAACTGGCTAAGCGATCAATTTTCACCATTCGGAACTCCACTCTGCCTACCTTTCCACCCCCCTTGCGCTCTCCAGCCCTCCCAGTATGTCTTCTGAGCACCAGCACCGCATCAAGCCTCTCACTGGCAACAATTACACCACATGGAGCGAAGAAATGAAGGCACTTCTGTGCTCGAAAGGACTCTGGCAGCTCGTTGATGGCAAGGAGAAGTGTCCTGCCTCTGGAGAGAAGGAGATGGATGCTTGGGATGTGAAACAGGACCAGGCCGCAGGCGGGTTATTGCTCAATATTGCACCTGAACAGCGAGTCCACATTAGGGCGCACCAGGACGATCCCACAGAGGCCTGGAAAGCACTGAAGAAGCTCTCCGTCCAGCAGGAGGCTAGCACCCACTTCGTCACCTATGACCACTTCTTCAGCATTCAAAAGCGTCCTAAGGAATCCCTTCCAGCTCTCAGTGCTCAAGTGGAAGAAGCTATGGCCAGGATACAGGAATTGCGACCATCCAGCTTTACTTTGGCCACCTCAGATGACGAACTCTGCTGCATGGCAATGCTTCATGCCCTGGGACAGGAATACTCTCACTTTGTGTCCTCCCTCGCCCTATTGACGGACCTGAACAAAGAGAAGGTCAAAGCGGCATTCCAGACTGAGGAAATCAACCGGAGACCTCGCCCAGATGCCTCTAGCGCAGTTCTTGACGCGTCTGCCCTCTCAGCCACATCATCTGGATGCAAATGCACCCTCTCCTCACCCTGCTCTTTCTGTGACAAGCCCAGTCACTGCCAGTGTGTATGCCGGGCGCTGCAGCATGCCAAGGATCGCTACAAGTCCTACAAAGGGAAAGGAAAGAAGGCGAACCAAGCCCAGGAGCAATCCACCACCCCCTCGTCTGTAAATGTGACTTCAGGACTGCAGGAGGTCATGCAGAGCGCCAGAAATGCAAGTTATCGTTCCAGTGACCCATCTGACCCTCTCTCGCCACTCCAACTCGATGCTGACTATGATTGGAACGCAGACACAGGTGCCACTGCTCATATGACACCTCACCATCACTGGATGCACAATTATGCGCCCAAGCGTGTCCCGATCAAGTTAGCGGACAGTACTGTCGTCTACTCGGCTGGTGTTGGGTCTGTGGTATTCCACCCAAATATAGAGGGGAAGAGGGCGAGAGCAGTGGAACTATCGAATGTCTTGCATGTGCCCGACCTCCGAAATAATCTCCTTTCCGTCTTGTATCTCACTCGTCACTCTGGCTTCACCGTGTA
>JBBPKP010000270.1:3708-15023 GCA_038089335.1 Boletellus aff. obscurococcineus | reverse complement strand
TGCTCAATCACCTGTTCCACTCTCATTTCCACGTCCTTCCCGTCCTCGTCCTCGTCCTCCTCAGCTTGAACCGTCTCGCGCGGAATAATCACGTTCAGAATCACCGCCACCAACCCGGCCACCAAGACTGTCAAAAAAAAAGCATACCACGCCCATCAGCATCACCCCAAATCGACGACGACGACGACGACGGCGCGCGCATAAAAAGGTGCTCACACGGCGTACTCAGCACGATCGTGATCGCGTCAAACAGGCCCTGCAACCCCGAGTTCGGATGCTTGACCCCGTCAAACAAGTGCGTGAACACGTCCGGGACGAGCAGGTCCCCGATCCCGAACGACAGCGCGGCCGCGAGAATGAATCGGTTTCGCCGGTTGAATTCGACGTAGGCGAGTACGCGCAGTCCGGAGACGACGACGCTCGAGAACAAGAACGTCGTCACCCCGCCGAGGACGGGGTTCGGGACTGTATGTTTGTGTGGTGAGATACCAGAACGAGGAACACGGTCAGGACGTGAGGTGCGATGGAGCAGAGGACGTACTCGCGAGGAATACGCCAGAGATCTTGCCGAGGACGCCAAAGAGGATGAGGAAGACGCAGCACCACCGGCCAGCGGCGCGGTTGGCACACCGGGTCAGTGCGATAACGCCATTGTTCTTAGCGTACGAATGAATACAGTTGTAACTGTACGTGCTACAGAACCTACCTGTGCAAATATGGACAGCGGCGTCACGGTGAATAACGCAGATATGAATCCCCCGAGGCCATCGCTCTAAGCTGGGGTTCAGCATCCAAGCTACCAGAGGAGTGCGAGTGCAACACGCACCAAAACACCGCCTTGGATGCGCGAGTCAAAGTCATCGCCAGTAACCCTCAGACGAGAGACTTCTGCAGAAGCAGTGACATCGCCTATAGCTTCCATCGTGGTAGATACTGACAGAAGAATGAGACACTCAGTTGGGGTTGAGCGCGGCGACTCGAATGCCTACCATACACTGCCAACATGGGAAGGATAGCCGGAGGATAGACGCGAATCTTGAATCTGTGTACCCTTTTAGGTGTGAACATCCAGCGGGATCAGATTTTTCAGTATTAAACGTACCACAGGAATGTGATCGCGGGCGCGGAGCCAATGGCGCTGCCATCGATATACCCTACAGCACCAGCCACGATACAGCCTACCGCAAGTCCGACGATAATGCTCGCATTTTTCAAAAACGGCGAACCAAATATTTCAGTCAGGATGATGGTGACGAACGAAAGAAAGCCGAGACCGATGAATTCGGGTGAGCCCCACCTGCAAAAAGATGGTCGGACACCTTGGCACGATCCCAAAGGGTTCTTACGGAAGAGCGTGTTTGGATGCAGTGGTTGGGCAGAGTGCGAGCGGACCACTCGTGGGACGCGCCTGGCAACCATTCGATCCTCCGCCCCAGTTGGGGATGCCCGACGAACCGACGAGCGATGCTCCAATTAGGACGATAACAGTTCCTGGCCATACACGCTAAGTAAACACGACGATCTCCGCCGGGCGGGGTACACACCGGTAACCATCGGTGGAAATATGCGCTGGAGAGTGCGTGGGGGGATGAAGGATAAACCCATTTCGAGGAAGGAGCATATTAATGAGGTCCCTTGATGGATCACCGAGATGAATGACGTTACAAGAACCAACGGACGAGCGCCGATATCGCCTTACCGAGAACTCTGCCATATGCATCAGGACATGGGCCGCGACTTACCGTGCCGTCTGCAGCAGTCACGGACGGACAACTCCCATTGGCATACATGGCATTGAAAATCTGGCAGAAACACGCCCAGGTTCAGTAGACGACGCAGATACAGCCCGGGATACACACAGCGTCTGCAGTGCTGAGTGTCGCAAAACTCGTTCCGACGACGGACAACAGTCCAGTACCGAGATAGTACCCCCTCCAAAGCCTGATGCGTGACATTTGAACGAGACTCAGGATCCCTTGGGGCAGACGATTTCGTCGGAACGTGGCCATCAACACGAGAAGTGACACAACCCCACGTACCACAGCCGATGAGCGAGGCAGAGATCATGTATGCAGACGTCTGTGCATCGAGCGCCAACGTGCTCGCGAAGATGATGGGGGGCGTGATGAGACCGGCGAGCATCGCGAGCGCGTGCTGGAGTCCGCTCGCCATCGCGAGGACCAGGGGCAGCTCATCGTCGACGCCGTAGAATGGCGGCTGTCTTCGTCTGTTCGGTTTGTTGCCAGTGGAGAAGGGCAAGACGGGCGTGCAGAGCCAGACATAGTCGTAGTCGCCGAGCCAACCCGCTTTGGAGGTGAGCTTGCGCCGAACAGCCCTCGCATTGCGTCGAAGGTTAACGAAGCGTGAGCCCGGATTCGGCGGTTGGACTGCTGGTGGTTGATTCGTGGTGGCAGAAGCCATGATTGCGGGATACGGGTCAGCTGGAGGGTCGTGAACCGAAGTTCATTTTCAGGATACGGCATCATCAGGAGACACCAGTGATAAGCCTAAAAAGATAGGTGGTTGCTAGATAAGCCAGGGGCGTTATCGGCACCCACCACGTGAATGCGATCTATGTTTCACTGGGAACCAAACAGCATCACTGACAAGCTGGCCACGGTTTGAATCATCCCTCCCACGGCTTTATTTACGCGCTGATTTTCCCTACTGCCCCAACCATCGGCGAATGAGCCTGGAAAGCAGCCGCTTTTTTGATTCGTCAAATCTGCAGGCTGGTCCCGCTTTAGCCGAGTCCTAAGCTTACTTTGGATATATTCCTGTCCCCTTGCAGATAGGTCCGCTTCTGAGACCGCCTCCCACACAGCAAACCAACGCCACGATCACGCGCCCGCTCGATGGATAGAGCTGTGGCTTCGGCATGTCATGCCTGCCTCCAACGAGTTCACTTCCGACCACAGAGGCTGGTTCCACAATGTGCTCGCACCAGCCACCAGTTCCTGTCTGCACAATGAAAAAACACGTCAAGCATGGTATCTTGCGAAAAAACCGGTGTTCACGGAGCCAGCCGCTTCCCCCTGAATGGCGTCCCTGAGCTGCTGACATATGCATCGCCCGCACGGCGGCCGCCCCCCATAACAAGGTCCATTTGCACACGACGATGTCTCTCCTCCGCATGCGACGCCCTTCGAAGCCGATCACCATGCCGTTTCCTGTGGCCCCCGATGATCGCATGAAAACAAACAAAACGGCCAAATCAGGGCACGCGCCCGGTCAAAAAAAGAGAAAGGGCCCAGACGGAGATGGCTGGCTTCCTCCAACGATGGCGACAACAATGCGTCCGCCCACCACGCACCCCGAGCGAGCAGCGTTGTGGGCAAGCAAAGCGTATGACGGAGTCGAGCAGTTCGGCGAGTTGCTGCCTCAGAAGGCGTTCCAGGACGTATTTCCCGAAAGACTGGCGAAGCGCAGAGGCCGATCGACGTACGGCCGAGGGAGCAGTGGAAACAAGTCCTGATCGCGAGCACGATACAGCCATCCTCTTCGCTGTCGGTCCCCCCGCCCATCCCCGTGTTCAGGATGGTCTTCAGAAGAGACCCGCAATCCGAATTGATCAGGGGTTCGTTGATACAGATCGCAATCACGTCGAGCGGGCGTGCTGAACCGGTGTTTGACTGTGGCGGCGCGAACGACCACTCTTGGAACGGAGCACCAGTGGAATTCTACGCCATGGAATGTTTGTGCCAGAGAAGGACGTGGTCAGCGCCGGGAGTGGAGCGGAGATGAAAGGACGAGGTAAATCGATCTTGTAAAAGGTAACCAACTCCTTGCGAGAGATGAGGCGTTTGGCGCTGACCAGCACTCTTTCGAGACCCAGATACGCGAGCATGGTCCACCATGCCACGTCGCTGAGAATCGAGGCTCGGATAAAGGGGGGGTCAGATTGCTATCCAGTTTGAATCGATGGGGCGTCACCGGGGTTTGTCCTCGATTTGATTGGGCCCGGGATCCCACACGAAAGACCGTTGATGCGCTCTGCATGGTCCACGGTATTGTCCGACACGAACATACATCGTTAGTGGTGTTTCTTTCGATCTGGCCAAATCAGACAACTCAGCGTGGGGTGTCATCGCTGAGATCAAACGTAAGAGCACGAGAACCCGATAGGGGTACCGGGGACCGCCAGCGGAGCGCGTACCGCGGTGTTCACGAGCGCAGGGGACCAAGCCGGATTCGAGCAGCTCATTGTGCAGGCGAGCATTCGGGTATCTCTTTGAGCGCCGTGGCTGGCCGGTGCTAGTCGTATCGACTCTTTGTCCGGCGTTCCTTCGTCAACCTGATGTGCACCGCAGCCATGCATGACGCCCGGCAGATTTTAGGCTGCAAGCCGGATTCGATAGTGAATGTGCCCCAGAATTTGAAGGCACGCGGCGTGGCGCGCATGGCGATGGTGGTGCGCAAGGGGCTCAGACGGACGCGTTCGACCGAGATGGCAGCCGTTCTACACCTCGATCGGTCAACGCGGGCCAAAAAGACGTCCAAGCACGCGCCGCCATACTCGTACACACCCCGAGCCGAGCACCTACACCGAAGCGCCGTCCTCCCAGTCCTCGTCCGCGGCCGCGTGCCCATCCCGCCCAGCTCTGCCAACACCCCGCCCGCCCGCCTCCATCAGCGCCGCCAGCCCGCCACCACCCCCGCCACCGCCGCCGCCGGCCGTGCGCATCAGCCCATGCACCGACATCCCCGCGTCCGTTGCCTCCCTCTCCGGCAGCACGCGCCCGTACGCCTCGTCCCACCTCGCCGCGCTCTTGAAGAACCGCCGGCGGGGGACCGCCCCCGGCCCCTTGCCCGCGTCGATGTACCGGTTCGTCAGGATGCTCATCCGCTTCGCACGGCCCCGCCTGTACGACGACCCGTCGTCCGAGTCGTACCGCTGCTCCTCGTCCGACTCGTCCGACCCCACCGCCGCCTCTTGCAGTCTGTACAGGTACCGCGCGTGCTCTGCACGGCATGTCGTCATGGGAAATAGAAAAGAGAGAGAGCAACGCCTGCTTACGAGCCAATCGCCGGTCCAAGTCGTCCGTCGCACCGTCCTCGCCGTCCTCGAGCACCTCCAGCCCCAAATGCGCCCCGACGCTGTCCCTCGGCACGTCGTGCATCCCGACCGACGGCGCCGCCGCGCCGCGCAGCTGCCTGAGCTGGTGCAGCGCGTTGAACCGCACCTTGTCCAGCGACCCGTCCTTGATGTTGAGGTCGTCCATGTTGTTCTCCGGCACCTCCAGCCGATAGCGCGGCCCGAACCACTCAAAGTACTCGTTCCAGGGCAGGTTCAGGTCGATCTCCTTCTCGATCCCGAGCGCGCACGCCGTCTCGTACGTCCACGTCCGCGCGACGTTCTTGACGGTGTAGCCGCCCCCGCCGAGCAGGATGAGGGGGACGTTGAACGAGCGCAGAAACTGCACGCAGTGCGCGTGGCCGTTCATCGTGATGTTGAAGCAGCCGAGCTTGTCCCCTGCCAACGAGTCCGCGCCACACTGGAGCACGACCGCGCTCGGGCGGTAGACGTCCATGATC
The DNA here is from genome assembly GCA_038089335.1 of Boletellus aff. obscurococcineus. Taxonomy (NCBI): domain Eukaryota; kingdom Fungi; phylum Basidiomycota; class Agaricomycetes; order Boletales; family Boletaceae; genus Boletellus; species Boletellus aff. obscurococcineus. The sequence goes on along the minus strand of JBBPKP010000270.1, from coordinate 9,488 downwards.
TTGGACACGACCTGCGCACGCGTGCGCTGTTGAGACGGCGCGGGACACCACGGCGAAAACGCGCACCGGTTCGAACACGGTCTTGAACGCCCCGTCCGTGATGCCGTCCTTGAGCGGGACGTTGATGGTGTAGTGCTTGCCCTTGCCCATCCCCTTGTCCTCCTGCGTGCCCGTGCCGGGAAAGTACTCCCCGAACTTGTGGAAGGAGCAGGTCATGACGCGGTCCGTGGTGTAGAACGCCTCCTCGACCCCGTCCCCGTGGTGGCAGTCGATGTCGATGTAGAGCACGCGGGGGTACGTCCGGAGGAGCTCGAGGATGCCGAGCACGATGTCGTTGATGTAGCAGAACCCGGAGGCCTCGCGCTTCTTGGCGTGGTGGAGCCCGCCCGCCCAGTTGATGGCGATGTCGGCCGCGCCAGAGGCGATCCGTTGGGCAGCGGCTGTGCGGGCGCATGAGCGTGTGTGATGGCGTCGTACATGCGTGTGAGCGCGTGCGCACCTATCGATCCCCCGGCCGAGATGGAGCAGAACTCGAACAGGCCTTCGAACGCGGGGTTGTCCTCGCCCATGAGAACTGGGAGGGAGGCAGGGAGTGAGCAACGACGGGAGGAGTGAAACGATACGCACAACGCGTGCCGTGGTACGTGAGCTCCTCCGCCGTCTCTGGCGAGACCCGATGGAGGAAGTGGATATACTCGTCGGTGTGGAAGGCAGTCAGTGATTCGGGCGTCGCGCGTTTGGGGCGCTGCGCGGGCGTGAGCAGGGGCGAGCAAAGGGAGACGGACGCGCACCAGGACGTGCATCTTGTCGAGCATGCCGTAGGCAGAGACGAGGTCGTGCGTGACGCGCATGCGGTGGGGTTTCATGGGGTGGCCGAGGCCATATGTGTACGAGCCAATGTCCGCTGGTGGTCCAGGTCGCCATCGGGCTGAATCATGGCGGAACGACGTGCGCACCGTCGTAGTAGTAAGTCACCCGCCTCTTCGACATGGCGTCGACACTCAGACATGGACAAACCCACACTCGACTCGCCTCAAAATTAGCTCACGTGACTAAGCACTCGCCTATCCTACCGCAGGTCGATCTCCACCGTGTCTCCCACCTCCTCCTCCGTATCCTCTTCCGCAATCACCCTTCTGCTTTCTTTTTCCACCGGCGGCGGTGGCGGCACGTCGACGCTCGACGGCGTGATGCTCTTCACCCCCACGCCATTGCTATCGCCCATCGTGTCTGCCGGGGGTGGGGCGGCGGAAGGCGTTTGCGTTTGCGGCACGGACACAGTGGACAGTGGCGGTTCAGCCGGGAACCGGAAGTTGCGATCCATCGTCCCATTGCTCTTGTGCCGCGTTTCCGACCCAAGATTCGACTTTCTCGACGCGGCTGCTCTCTCACCCCTGGCATCCCCGTCCGACTCCTCTTCCACGGTCGACTCGAACGCCTTTTTGGCGGTCGTCGCTGGAGGGCTTCCAGCATTGGTACGTGCGACGGAGGGCACTGAAGCCCGGTTCGGTGCGGTCTTGTGCGTGTTCACGCCGTTGGAGGAAGGGAGCGAGGTATGCGACAACGACTGCGGTCGTTGTGCGTGATATATCGCGGGAGGCGTGACCCCGAGGTAGAACCCGGAGATGGGGACCATTCTGTAAACACCGGTCCGATCAGGCACGTCATACGTGTCACTAGCGATCGCCTACTTTTTTTCGATCAGACATGCCAGTATCCACTGGGGCTGCACGACAGGGATGCTGAGCTGGAGAGCCCGCTGGTACTCCACGCCGGGTCCGGCCGACACATGGCTGCCACTGGCATTGGCCCCCGAAGGCGTCATGGCCGGGGTCGTGCACACGAAATGCGTCGTGTCGATCTGGATTTTGTCGCTCCACTTGGCCTTCATCTCTCCCAGCGCCGCCTTGGCGTCGTGCAGCAGCGCCTCGTCAGTCACGGTTCCGAAACAGACCGAGATGCCGCTTGTGTCCGCGATGGTGTGTGTGCGGAGGCGAATGAGGTTCGAGGGGAACGTGCCCGCAGTCGTGCGCAGCACCAGCTGGAAGGTATACGTGGTGTCGACAGAAAGACCGGACAGTTTCGTGGACGTGTTGGTGACCGCGTTGGGTATCGCTGCGAGCCGCTGCGAGTTTTTGTATATATCGAGGGAGCGCAGTTTGGCAGTGGCGAGTTTCAGCAGCGGCCACTCGAGCGTGACCGACGTCTGGGTGACGTTGCGGACCTGCGGGAGTGGTGAGGAAGCGTCTCAGAGGAGGGTTGAAGGGCACCGTACTTCAAGCTGAGGTGGCTCGGGAGAAGCACGGCCGAATGTCTCCAAGATGTCCCGCTGAAGCCCCCAAAACTCTTGGTCGCGCTTCTTCTCCTCTGTGACGTTCTGGTGCACGGCGATGTTGACAATGGAGCCCGCGGTGACGCCGGGTGGCAGCAGAACGGATGGGAACTCGATGAGATGTGCACGCTCGCCGAGCAGGATCTGAGCATCGGTGCATGAATGGACCGCGTAGACAGGATGCAAAGTGTCGTACCGCCATGCCCGCGTCTGCGCCGTGTACGGTCAGTGCGGAGCTGTCTCGCTGAGGTGGGCTCACGCACCGAGTTTTCCGACAGTGAACGTGAAACTGTCTTGCGACCTTGCCATGACTGCCGCTGTTGGTCTGCAGCGTGGGGCGTGTCGAATTGTGCAGGTGAGGGACTGCGATTGAGCTGGCGTTGTTGTGGCGTTGTTTGGTCGTATTGAAACTGGAGGCCTTTGGCAAACAAACACACGGACGGATAGCAGAGTTCGGACCAGCGCACGGCCAGGTTCGACGCGGGCGCTTGTTGAGATACGAAGTCACCCGGCGCTGCGGTGTTAGGTGGGTCGATCTTATCTAACCTGTCTGTCAAGCACACGTTGCGAGCGCGCCTTGCCGATTTGAGAAACTCGAGCGTGTTCGCCACACGCGACGTGCACGAGGCTCGCTCGCTCACGTCTGCACCTTCATTCCGTCTTTCTCTTCCATATCACCATGGTCTTCGGCCTCTTTTCCCGCAAGTCCCACTCGGACACCGCCGCCCCGCCCGACGACGCCCGTCTCCCCACACCGACCCCGTCCGTCGCCTCGGTTGCCCGTCACTCCCCCTTCCGCTTCCCAACCGTCCTGCGCTCCGCCCTTGGCGGCAGCACCACCGACCTGAACCACAGAGACTCTGATCTCGCGACCGACAGCGTCGCCGAGGGAACCAACAACGCCGACTCCGTCGCCCCGCTCCCACCAGCGACCCCTTCTCCTCCTCCCACTGTTGGCCCAGACGAGGCGCGCACTCTGTACGATCTCGTGCTTGCGATACCACCCAGGACATTGCACGCCTACACCCTCGCTCACCTCCGCCCCCCACCTCCCCCGCCGTCGTCCACCCTGCTCACCGAACCCGCGTCCCATCCTGATGATACCCCCCGTCCGCCGTCCCCGAACACGACTTCCAAACTCGCCGCCTTCTTCTCGACGCTCGCCCCCCCTCCCCTGCTCCACTGCGCACGCTGTCACAAGGACTTTTACGACGTCGAAAACGAGGAAAAGGACAAGGCATGCCGCGTACCGCACGACGACGAGAGCGCGCTCGTCTCCCGCGTCTCAGGCGGCGGCTACGAAACGCTCTGGGGCTGCTGCGGGCAGACCGCCCCAGGCGACGGCAGCGAGGGCCCGCCCGACGGTTGGTGCTACGAAGGCCGACACACGGTGCGTCCCCCCCATCCCCTCGTACGCATACACTCACGCGCCCTCCCTGGCCAGACCGATGTCAAGCGTGCCCGGTTCAGAGCGGACTCGACTCTGCAAAACGACAAGCTGACGTCGTGTCTGAGGCTCAACTGCCGCGGGATCCGCGACCGCCTGCAGCGTGCGTCGCCCCTCCGCAACGCTGCGACCACCTCGGCGCGCCGGTCCAATCCTTCCCCAGCCCGGTCCCAGACATCCCTACCCGCCCCCCACTCCGCCCGCAAGCGTCCCCGCCCGTCATTCAACGCATCCTCCGGCTCCGAGCACGAGTCCGACCGCCACACCGCTCCCGCCCCCAAAGACGCGGACGAGAAGCCCACAGAGGGTGCAAAGGGCGACGCAGGGCGCGGCAAAAGCGGAGGCGGGGGCGGGGGGAGAGAAAGAGAGAAGGGCAGAGTGCGGGAGGACGAGGACAGCGCGACCACGACCGACGACGGGGTCGTCGACGCGCCCAAACCCAAGGCGAAGGTCGCGAGGTCGCGACCGGTCGTGCGCGTAACCGCGAGCGCGTCCCCGGCCAAGGCGACGTCTCGCGCGCTGTTGCGCTCCCAGAGCCGCCGGGAGCTCGCTTCGGATTCGGAGGCGTCGACGCGCATACGGCCTAGGACGAGGAGTCAGGTTCTGGAAGAACCGCGCGGGCGCACGGCCGTGCGACGGACGAGGGCGGCTACGTCAGAGCGGGCTGGACGCAGTGCCAAGAAGGCTTCCAAAGTGCACTCCCGATCTCTGACACCGGAAGAGGGACTGGAAACCGAAGGAGGGGAAGAGAGCGATCAGGAAGCGCGGGGAAGGGCGAGAAAGAAGAGGCGGGTGACGCGGGCATGAGGAATATGTTCATCTTGATATCCCATTCAACTGTTACTGTAATTTATCGGCCAAAGTGTCGTGTTGTATTATGATAGCAGCGGTGCTGACAATGGATACCAAGGGTTAGTATTACATAACGTGGGAATTATCGGCAACGGGCGACTTGAAATATCCACGCCGCCTCTCATTTCCATCATCCCGACCAGCTCCAAGGCCACGATGTTCACCACGCACAAGACGGCAATCTCACCGTCTACCTTCGTGAGCGGGCCAAGGTCTGAGCATGTATTCCCCCTCGATCGGCCCTCGCAGGGCCCAGTTGTAACCAGCTGAGCGACATACCAGAAACCCGGTCGTCCCTCGTTTGCCCAAGACCCTCCGTCGAGAGGCGAGGCACAGAGGGGCGGGCCTTGAAACGGTGTCGCGGGAATCGGGCGGGAGGGGCATCGCCCTCTTGTATCCCACCTTTTTCCTCCAGCGTGTCCCTCGCGTGGGACGCCTTGCTGCGCACGCTCACACTCCACTCCTAAGGCAAGATAGGTTTTTTTCAGACCTGCGGTCTTGGCAATTAGGGTCTGCGTCTGGCGGGGGCGCTTGGGGTCTATAGCGCCTCTGTGTGATCGCTTGCTGCCCCACGCCAGAGTTTGCTTACCCCGTATCTGATGACTGGTCGCTGAAAACGTGGTTTTGAACCGGTGGTGGTGGAGGTGGCTGGCGCCGTTGACACGGTGCTTGCGCAGCATGCACGGCTTTCACAGCCGGCGTCGTATCACCCCTTGCGGGTGAGACGACGACCATGGAAAAGAGAAGGTGGACGCATGCAGGGCTCCTCTCGTCCCTGAGTTCGATTCGTGGCACGCGCCCTTGGGCGTGAAACTCGATTCAGACTACTCTGGGACTGGTCGAGTGGTCTAATTTTTTGATTTTCTCATCTCTTTCGTAGAGGCTTTTTTTTGTCTGTCGCCTTGTTGAATGCATTTCCCATACGGGACACCGCTTTTGTCTGCTTTGGATGGTGCCGCCTCCGACACTCGCAACTGTTTCTCCCCGCATGACTTGGCAAGGTGAGGTCGATATCGGACCTGATTTGCTCCATGTGCTGTCTCATCTGGGCACCTTGATCGATTAGATATCCTCGACGTCAGTCTCCTCCGATCAGGGATCATCACACAGGCCGCCATCGTCGGCCGGGACGGCGACGTATGAGTTGAA
>JBBPKP010000269.1:0-15045 GCA_038089335.1 Boletellus aff. obscurococcineus | reverse complement strand
CCGCCACTGTCGTCGTCGTCGCCTTCGATCACAAACTGGGGGGCTTCTTCGACAGGGAGCTGATTTAGGTTGTCTGCTTCTACCTTTTTCCATAGTACTTCCAGCTCGAAAGCATTCGATTCGCCTTCCACTTCGAAGATAACGGGAAGTACCCTCGAGAGGACACGGATGGCATTCAACACTTCCTTCGTAGCATTGCGTTCTGTCATCACAGATTTGATAAGAGACGAAGCGTACGAAGCCACGGAGACACCGGTCGTGGATGGAAACGTGTGGTCCGAAACTAAGTTGAATAGCCGTGACGTCAGGACCCGTATCAACGTGGCGACATTCTCTGGTGCGTCCAACTTTGCGTGACGAACTAGTCATGTTGTTGAGTACCGTGATGTACGGAGTGCACGGTGTGGACGTACTGTCATGCGACGACACGAGAGAGAACACGTCTGAGGGCGTGTCGAATAGGACAAAGTACTGCAAACCGAGTGAAGGGGTCAGGCGGTAGAAGCGCGTACGAGAACGACGGACCTGATCCCAGTAGCTGTCATTCTCAGCAATGTTCTACGAGGCAGTGGCGAGCTGATCGTCGTCGTGGACTGATTGGTAGACGGCACGTACTCTGGTGGATATGAGTTTAGAGATTCCGTCGGGACGGCTGCGGAATGCTAGTTTCGCTTCGTCAGACAAAAGACCCAAAGGTGCGGTGAGCTTTCGAGGAAGGTTCGCAAACATGAGGAAGGGATTCAAGTGGCGTTGGTCGGCAGGAGTCGTTTCGATGCACTTGGCAAGGATAGAAACTAGCGGCGCTGGCAGTCACTGTGTCCCCCGGCCGCCGAAACTTAAGACTCAATCACGATTTCCTGCCCGCCCTCATACTCCTCGACACCATTGACACATTGTCAAGTGTCGTGCCACCTTTGAAGCGCTGGATGGCTGAATAACTACCGGGCAAGACAACCGAAGTGATGGTAGTGGATCGCCTACGAGATGCCACTCGATGGCGCCCTTGCATGGTGAATACTGTTTAAAGGACACTACGACAGTGGTTTCAGTCCCTCCCCGACATCTTGGTTGGAAAGTGCGTAATCCAGACAATTTTTTCTCGCTGCACCTGGGCATAGCACAAGGCTACTTAGCCTGACCCAAACCGATTTTTTGCCAAGCGGAATCTTCTCGTGGACCTGGCACACTGGACCGAGAATGGTGTTTTATGGGCCGAACAATGAGGTCCAAGGGACAGCAGGGATGTAATATTATGCACGGGTTCTCCCTCAAGCGACAAGCACAGGAACAGTTGAAGGAGCAACGAAGGCCCGATCATATATTTGTCGGTTCAGATAACGGTTTGTTCCGTCCTCCAAAAACTCGGGGAACATAGCACGCGGTAACGGGTGCCCAATGGCACGGGCGTCAGCAACCTGGATCGAGTTCAGTGAAGTATGGTCCATCATCACGACAAACAACAATTCACGTAGGCGTGGATCCGTGGCATTAGACGATGCTTAACATCGAGCAATGCTGACGTATTTCTTGCCGCATTGCTAGGATGCACGGAGGAAGATGGTCGATTATCCGTATAACAGGAAGAAAAAGACCAAAGGCTACCCAACGTCAATAATTCCTGCTGATGGTTGTCTCTAGAAGCGAACCCATAATGGCGTATTATGCTATCTTTTTGCAGCAGATCACGCACTTCGGAACCTCTAATGTCATGAGATGCGAAAACAAAGTCAGATACTGCTAGACTCGATGCTCTGCATTGTGCCTCGGACGTAGACTCACATTCCTCGCCCCAGAGTTGACAGGAAAGGGAATGCCTCGTTGAACAAGGCCGGAAGAAAAAGAATTAAGACGGTACACCACAAGGGAAAGGTATCGGCATTCAGATACCCCATCTAATCTCCGAGGCCTGGTAATGTCCGAGTCGGTGCCAGTCCGTGAACATGATGATGAATGGGGTTTCATTGATTTCAACAGTGGGCCCAGCCGTCGACAAGATGGTAGCAGTCTTTGACTTTGGATAACGGGACGTGCTGAAAGAGAGAAATGTCTGGCAAGTCGTATTCATGTTTGAAGCGATTAATGCAGACATCAGTGACGTCCTGAGTTCGCGAGTTTGCTGTTCAGTAGTGGATCTGGACGAGGCCTCTGGTATTGACTGAGAGATAACGCGTCCAAAAGAGTACCCCTCTCTGTCTGATGGGTCACGCAGCCATCCGATTCGGTCTTCAGCGCTTCGGCTGTGTGACCTGTAAACTACAATACGCCTCGACACCATATTCGAGCAACCAAAAACTATTGCTGGAGTTCAGCAGTCACAATGATCTTCTGCCTGGAGGCTTTAAACAATGGCTGAGCAACCGTTTCGAGATTCCGCGCGCCATTCCCGGGACAAAACAGTGCGTATGTGGTCTAGCCATCGTCGGTGAACCGTACCTCGCGACAGAGCTGCCTCTCCGTTTACTTCACCTACGATTTCGAGTAGTCTGCGAGACCGTGGGTCACTCGAGCGTATGAACTTGAAACTAAGATGGTGCACTTTGGCAAGACGGACCGCTCACGGGCCGAGTGCTCGAGAGGGTGTCGAGATCGTGGCACTAGCCGTGGCATGAGCGCCAAGATCGGTCATTCGGGTGGTATCTGGACAGAAACGCCATTGATCTACTCGAGCCACATATCTGACCGTCTGGGTTGTTCAGCCTACCTAAAACTCGAGGTGAGGGCATACAGCAATGACGGTGCCCGGTGACCCGCCCTCATCGATCTCGACTTTTACTATTTCACAGAACCTCCAGCCGTCCCAGTCTTTCAAGTACCGTGGTATTTCACTCCGACTCCAAGAAATCAAAGCGCAGTATGGTTCAGCCGCACACGTTTTTATTGCGTCGTCGGGAAATGCTGGTCTCGCTGCTGCAGTTGCTGCACGCACGCTCGGGGTCAGGTGCACCGTCTACCTCCCCGTCGCTGTGACCAAGGACACACAGGACATGCTTCGAAAGCAAGGCGCAGGTATAGTCTTGGTTGGCCAGGTCTATTCCGATGCATTGCAGGCCATGTACCAAGCTGCCGAAAGAGATGCAAATGCGTGCGCCGGCCTCGCTCATACAAGCGAGCCTGCCAACTAAATCATTGTTTAGTGTCGTGCTGTCTTCATATGACGACCCGGTCCTTTGGAAGGGTCACTCCTCCATGGTGGAGGAGATGAAGTCCCAGTTGAACCACCCACCGGATGCAATATTCTGTTCAGTCGGCGGCGGCGGTTTAATTGGAGGTATACTCCTCGGTTGCCAATCGGCTGGCTGGGATAGTGGTTCGTCCATGAGCCAACTAATCAGCGGCACGGGAACTCAGTTTGATACACAGTTCCAATCGTCGCCTTAGAGACTCATGGGTCTAACTGTTTCTACTACGCTGTTTCCCTCAACACAGGAGGGTTCAACTCGACAGCACCATCCCTTCCGACCAGCGCACCCCCCGAGGCACCCTATACCGTACAGTTTAGCGAGGAACACCAAGTCGCGGTTCCTTATATGCATAAGCTGACCTCGCGCGCTGCGTCACTGGGAGCGACGTGGCCTGCACCTGCAGTGGTGCGCATGGCTCTGGGCCACACTGGCGGAGTAAAATGTGTATGCATACCCGATGAATTAGCAATGTTCGCGACGCAAAGATTTGCAGGTGAACGATCTGGACGATCACCTAGTCCTTCTCTGACCCAGCCGACGTAGATGAGCACAAATTTCTACTCGAGCTCGCTTGTTCGACGACTTTGTCCGCTGCCTACAACTATGAAATGTTCTGGCGCATTTTGGATCCGGCGTCAGAACTTTCCGCAGAAGAAAGGCAGGACAAGCAAATCATCTTCGTCGTCTGCGGTGGCGTGAAAGTGACACTCGATGAGTTCTGGGAATATGCGCAAATCCTGGATCAGACTGCAGAGGTGGAAGCCGAGTGGAGGGTCGCATGCAATGGATTAGAGTTTTCCGTTCGAAGATAGACAGGAAGAGGAGCACATGTGTTGGAGGTGTGTTATAGAACCAGACAGTCGGGTCTCTGTCTGGCGGGTGGAGAGGTCATTCACCACCACGATTTAAACCAACCCCGCGATGGTTGCGCTGGTGGTGCCTGTTCCATAGCTTCTCTCTCTCGTTGCACCCTTCTTGCCACCTTTTCAGCTTTGATTCGTGCCAACTCATTGCGTATAGCCTCTTGGTCGGTGAGGAGGCGCTGGAAGGAATACATGAGACATGACGCAAAGCAACCCAGTTATGCATACTCGGTTGGTTTCGTCGACGCGGGGAAACAGGCGCTCCTTGTACTGCCGCAAAGGAAAACACGAATCATTGGTTCGCTACAGGTGCAAGTCGTATCGGGAGCGTACCGGAAGGACGTTGTCGTGGTACCATTGTGGGTCACCAAAGTGCAAAAGTGCAAAGACTGGCACAAAAAGGTACAATCCAAACTTGAATAGCTCTAGGTTGGGCCCCCCCATGGCCACGTTCGGCACAGAGCTAAGACGTGTAGACAGTTACAAGTTCCGCGGAGCAGCTAAATACATGTGTATGGTTGTATATAATCAAGTTTGTCTGTACATCTCTTAGAAATATTCATTCGTAGTTCCCACCGTCTTCTTCCGTCTTCTAGCATGGTTTGGCGTATGTGCCCGAGGGCTGTGATCCAGAGCCACTGTCCAGCTGACCAACGTTATTGTTACGGCCCTTGTGCAAGATGTCCAGCGCGTGTGCCGACGATGCCCGATTGATCAGGTCTTCAGTCACCTCGACCTGGGAAAGCTTGAGGTTGGATGGTTAACTTTCATTCACGTGTACACTCACAATATCGGCCACCAAGCGGTCAAGAAGCTATCATGCACACTAAGCATCGTCGTCACATCAAGCACAGAAATAAAACTTGCCGGCTCCGTGAAGGTTTCCCTAACGACAACTCGCAAAATCTGAACAGTCTCCAAACTGGGAGGAAGCTCGTAATTGGGTACGATCCACCCCTTGGCCCGAAGTAAGATTTGGATCCATCTCTGCTCGATTTCAGGGTACTGCGCCTGGAAACTGTCTGAGAAGCGGAACGCTACGACCGGAAGCCCTTCAAAATAGGTCTACGGTGGATTCACTTGAGTAACGGAGAACTACAGCGACAGACAAAATACCTCTGGGTTTTCTTCGTCGAAAAGAGAGTCTGATTTGGGCCTATGGATGTCGCTCACTACGGTATACCATCCTGTATGTTCGAGGGCGCGGCTCAAGAGTCGTGCATTCTTCAGATCATCGAGAGCAACTGCGCGGTAACCCTCGAAACCAAGATGCAAAAAGTTGAAGTATTGGGCAATGATAGGCGCAGCTGGGCGAGAAAAGTTGAGGGAAAACGAATATTCGACACATCCGAGGTAGTGAAGCTCAAAGATGAGATCCTTTGGAAGGTATTCCTTGGATCGCCATACCACCCAGCCGACACCGACATAGGCAAGACCGAACTTGTGACCGGAAGTGTTGATGGAGACGACGCGAGGAATTTTGAAGTCCCACAGGAGCTTTGGTTGAGCAAATGGAGCAACAAAACCACCGGACGCTCCATCGACTGGGTGGCAGCTCGTGAGTGGAAAGAAAAACGTAGAGGTGGGAATATACCATGGATAGGGACAGAATGGCCAGTTTGTCTCTCGTATTCGTCAAGAAGGTCAGACATCTCTTTGACGGGTTCATAATGACCAGTATAGGTACTGCCGAGAATGACAAATACACCAATGGTATTTTCGTCGACGAACTCCAGTGCCTTCTTGGGATCCAGTCTGTATTTGCTTTCGGCGCTGACAGGAACGAGGCGGCACTCTACTTCGAAGTAGCGGGCGAACTTCTCGAGGGCAACCTGGGCATTGGCGCCCATGACAATATTGGGACCAGGCTCGTGGATGGATTTGCCGGCTGCCTTGCGGCGCTCCTGCCAGATGCGTTTCATGGCAAGGCCTCCAAGCTGAATTGCCTCAGAAGAGCCAGTGGTGGCGGTCCCAATGGCTTGTTTGGAAGAAGGAGCATGCCAAAGATCGGCGAGGATCGAGATACATCGGGTGTGGATGAGCTCTGATAAACAAGTTACGACAGGAACGGAGGAGAAAAGGGGGAAGATGCCCACGGGTGGCGGGATACTCGTCCTGATCGATCAGGTTCTTTGAAATGTTCTCGAGGAAGAGTTTGTCGGCATGCTCGGGCATCCAAGTTGAGACAAAGGAGGCTAGGCTGCAGGGAAATGAGGGGAGATGAGGGGAGTGGGGAAGACGGACTAACTTAAGGGTAGGATGGCCATCGGTGCTCAGCTCGTCGTGGATGAGGCGGTATGCGACCTCGGCGGTGATGCCTTTGATGGGGATGTGGAACTTTGGAATGGACTCTGTGCCATAGCGGGAACCGTATGGGTGGGCGAGGGTATTGACGGAGGCCGCAGTCAGATGGCGGCGGGAGTGGGACTTTTTGTCCTGTGGATGGGGTGAGCCTAGGGTGGGGTGCGGGGTGCGGGGACGTGCCTTGGACTCGCGGATGAGCTTATCGGGGTTGACGTGCTGGACGGGGCGCAGTGAGCAGGGCTGGCAATAGAGATGAGGGGGCAGACCTTGGAGAGCGACATGGCGATAAGGAGCTGGGGGGACCGGCCGCGCGGGGGGTCTAAATATGCACCCGGATGTATGCGTGTACGTAACCCAACGTAACCTTGCTTGACATCCACCATGCGCCACTCCAGTCTGCTGCTGCCCCCGTCCCCCTGCTCGCCCTCGTTCCTCATCGATACCAGAAACCGCGCATACAGACACCAGTACTCCAACATTTACTTTGCTAGGCTCGCAATGCTCAAGAAGCCCGTTCTCGAACGCGCGACCGCGAAGTGGAAGGACCTTGATGGCAGGTTGCCCCCCCCGCTGCCACAGCCCGCACTCACCACACCTCATCAGGTCACCCCGTCTACGTTCCCAGAGTGCTTGATGTCGTAAAGTCCCAGCTTTGTTGGATACTCGGCACCGTGTATATGGACATGCCCCTTAAGCCAAACGTCCTCGAAGACCTTGGTCGCGATGTCAGTGTCCGTTCCATTTTCAGCCGGTACCTCCCTCACTCTGCCCAAGCATTCGCTACCCGCACCTCAATCCAGAGATAAGTTTTACTCAGACCAAGATAGTGTCATGCTTGAGGACGAGTCCGGGCGCATCAAACTTGTAGGCAACAAACTCGCTTCCACTCATCTTGTCACCGGTGTCATCGTCGCTGCACTCGGCATGGAAACTCCCGGCGGAGAATTTGAAGTCATCGATACTTGTTTCGCCGACCTCGCTCCATTCGCAGAACATCACGATACGGACGACAACGCAATGGACGTGGATAGGCAGGTCTGTTTTTGTCGACTTCCCTGCACCTTCTTAACCTATTGATGTCTATCAGTGCTGCTCAGCCGGATCAGTATATCGCTGTCGTGTCAGGCCTACGCATCGGTTCAGACTCGCAGGCTGACGCCCAAATTCAAATGTTAGTCGAGTACCTGTCTGGAGAGGTTGGTGGACACGACGATCAGGCCCTCGCATCCCAAATCACGCGTCTGATCATAGCAGGGAACTCTCTTGTGGCGAACCCAGACATCGGCATGGAAGATGATGAACACAAGTCGGTAAGTCGTTATCGTCCACTAACTACGTGTGAACGTCATTCTCGAAAACAGAAAAAATCAGGCACAGTGGTACCGTCGGATCTTCCGCCCCATCCCAGCTCCGCACTCTCCGCTCACCTTCACGACCTCGCATCAGCTCTTCCTATCCACATCTTACCGGGCCCTGACGACCCCTCAGGGGCAATTTTACCCCAGCAACCCTTTCCGCGCGCTATGTTTAGCGGAGCAATAGCCTATGATACGTTTCATCGCGAGACGAATCCTGTTTGGCTCCGTCTTCAGTGTGGCATGGAACCTGAGGAGTCTTCACCCGTCGGCCGACCCACGGTGACCCGAAGCGTCTTGGTGACCTCTGGTCAGCCCACGCTTGACATGTTCAAGTATCTCCCGACTCCCCCTTTTACCCTCTTATTGATTGCGCGATTGACTCTCAAATGGCGACATATCGCCCCAACTGCACCGGATACATTGTGGTGTCATCCATTCCGCGAGCGAGATCCATTTGTCCTCAATGAAACACCAGACATATACATCGTCGGAGGTATGCCTGAATTTGCTACTACATTGGTTGGCCCAGAGCTGCAAGGCAAGGGGAAGAGGTCCAGGCGGTGTAGAGTGGTTCTCTTGCCGAGCTTCTCCGAGACAGGGACGCTCGTGTTAATCAATATGCGGACACTTGGCGTACGTTGCGTCAATTTTGGAGTCAAGGGTCTGAGTGCGGGTGGTAGACAGACGGAACTGGCGGAAGATAATACTATGCAAGAGGGCTGATGTGGTGGACAAGCTTGTGGACATTGTTACTCACAATCCGACAACCAACGTCGATGCTGCCTATTTTCCTGTTGGTGCTTCGGGACCCCACCTTTGTTGGGATTGATTGCTCTCTATCCGCACCAACCTCCTTGTGTCTGGGTATATGATTCATGTGATGATCTCTCGGGCTTACTCAGACTAATACACGTAGTAGACGACCGGTGATCGGTGACATTCAAGCATTGCGTTCCGTCGGAATGTATGTAGTATGCTGCGCACACTGCCCAACATCGGATGTCAGTAAATTTCGGATATGACTGCAAACCTGTCAGAGAGATGCACACGGAGATGGTGTCATCACACTTACTAAGAGTCACGAGGGACGTCCAGCCAGTGAAAGGATGGCTGGCGAATAAATTAGCGCTGTCGGGGGATGTCACGTGTAAAGTCATACCTTCTTCTGCCCTCTCCCGTAACTGCGTCATATTGTTCCCAGACGTACCCAGTCCGCTCGTACTCCTGGGCGTGCTGTCAGCGGAAATTATAAGTAACACCGCAATTATGATGTACCTTGAATACATTTTCCACGACATTTCTCCGCAGTTCGGTGTAAATCTCCCTCGCGTACACCCGGTGAGGGCCCTCAACAGCAGCGTAGGTCTGTTCATCCAGCCTTCAATAAAGATACAGCGTTTACATCGGAAGACCCACCTTGTACAGGCTGCTCAAAATCATATAGTTCGTCTGGATCCAAATGGGTCCTTTCCAATAGTTCTCGCCGCGTCCAAATTCAGGATGAGAGGCAGAAAGACTCCGGATGCCATATGGTGACCAGAGATGATCAGGATCACGGAGGAGGTTCAGAATGGGAAGGAGATGCGGAGAGTCGGCGGGGATAAGAGAAAGCATAAAGGGGAATAGTGAAAGGTAGCCTTTATGACACACGTGCTCGGACTCATCTGGGGACTGTCAGCAGAAGGGCGTAAAAACATTAAAAATCCTCACCGTCCGTGCTAATTCCGACATCGCAATACATGTCGTTTTCTTTGTTCCAGTGGAGATCTAAAATTGATTGAGTACAGTGTCATCAGCACACTCCAGAATCCTTCATATGCTGTACCATCAATGTTTTCGATAATAGCCTTCTCAATTTCCTTGAAACTTTCCGCATCCTCGATCTCCCCGATATATTCGGCTAGCTCGCGCATCGTTCGCGTAAAGAAGCCCATCCAGCTAATGAGGTCAAGATGCAGTTCACCAGCATGTGGTGGACCTCTTGGATAGTCATCCATCCCACTGGTGAGAACATGCGTCTCGGAACGTCCACGCCACCGATATGCTTCCGTGCGCGAGCGCGCTTTTCGGCCATACTGCTTAATCTGTCCACGTTGCGTACGACGGAACCAGTCATAATGACGCCTCAGGGGAACGTAAATCGAGCGCAAAAAAACAAGGCCCTCTTGATATGACAGATACTTGTTCCCCTCTTGGGCCGGTTGGACAAATCCGGTGAACAGGACCTGCTCGACACCCATCGCAAAATCCATGCCAAGGTCTGTCGTAGATGGACCAGCGTTCTGCGCTGTAAGACGCGCAATAAAATCGGTGACCGCCATCGTAAGCGTTGGTGGATTGGCGAACGTAGGTACCTGTGTTTGAAATTCGGGTGGAACACGACTACGTGCTTCATCACCAAGAATTTGTTCCCGAGCAACCCAACCATTTTCATCGATGAGATCTATCCAGGACTTAAGAATCTCGAGACTAAGGTCATTGTCCCATTTTCCGATGTGAAGCAGATGAAAACCTTCGTCCCTTGAGACGAGAACTGGTAAATGTAGGGCGGCAGTGGCAAGATGTAACGTTACCAGTAAAACCCTCTCGGGAAGAAGCTACGACTAGGCGTGGCGGTGAGGAGGGCCCGCGGCTCGGTAAACCTCGCGCCTTGTTGGTTGCCTTGTGTACCAGATTCATCATAATCATAATCGTCTTCTTGGTCCCATTCGAACGCAAAACCTTCGTTGACGATGGATGGTCCATAGAAATAACCTATCCCTCCGAGTAGATTGGATGTAATTGCCTTGCTAAAGGATTTCAATGCCTCGCGATCTGACACAGCGAACGAATCAGGAATAGGGAAACGACCTTCAAAGCGGCTGTTAAACGATGAGACTAATGCAGGAATGCCGAGATCAAGTGTCGCGGCTGTTAGGTGGTCGATTTTAGCATGCGAGAAGCATGACAATACTGCATACACACAGTCTAGTTTATCATGGGAACTTGCACTGTCAAAAAAGACATCAAACTGGAATTCGCCATCGAAAAACTTTTGCACTGCGAATAGATTGCTTGCTGTGACGGCCTCATCGGGCAGCTGAAGTACAAATGATGGGTCAGGTGCAATCTCCGCCTCACGATATCTCTCCACTACGGGTGTCGCATGTTTCAAAATACTTTGGACGATAAGACCTGTGGCAGAATGGAACGTGTTCAGATATATCTTTCAGGGACCAACGAAACCAACCCTTGGCAGCCCAGACCTGTTCCGGATTAACGCGGAGACCCACAAAGTGAGATTTAGCTAGCCTGTGTGCAAAGACTTCTGAATGAGGTCCCGAAGTCACAGCTTGATTATTAACGTCTATATTAAATAAAGAATAAACCCAAGATGTGGCTATCTTCCAAGAAGGCGTACCGTCGACAATGCGCAAGGTGAAGTCGTGGAGGTCGGGCGTAGTTCCAGAAAACTCTATAGGACCATTGATCCCCTGGAAACTGTGAGTAGAGCGCAGAGAAGTGGGGCAAATACACGCACGTTCTCATTTTCATCAGTGATTAAATCGATACCACCGAGACCCTCCAGCCCCAAGTAGAAAATTGTTGAGATTCTAGATGGGCGCACTGTAATTTCCATCACTAGGCCATCCTCGCCAGCATGGAGTGTATGGAACACGTACTTGGCTGGATGGGTTTACCTTTGATACGCGCAGCCCAGCCGCCACCGTGCTCCCCACCAGGAACCTTGAGAAACTCGGTTGTGATTTGAACATTGTTGAAGCTGTCCTCGAGAACCTGCACGCCGCCTTGACGAGGATCGAATACTGTCCATGTGTAACGATCAAGTCCATCGTCTTGGTCACATGCATGGCGCGCCTCTAAGCAATGTTAGTCGTAGCACCGCGGACACACAAGGATGCGGCGCACTCGAGAATGACTGGTAGTCATGTGTCCCGAACCAAATGAGCCCTGTCACTAGCGACTGGGGCAGCCTTGGGCGAACGCCAAAGTACAAGCCTGGGCGGTAGGTGCCCCATTGTAGGTCCTGAGTGACGTTGTCTTGTAACGCAAATGACCAGAACGGCAGCAAAAACAGAAGCAGCCACTGGAACGACTGCATCATCGGAGTCGAACTGGTTCACTTTTGATTCTGGTGACTGAAATAAAAGTCAGTCCACGTGACCTGTCTCTTCGGCCGTAATGCATAATGGAGCCTGGATACCGGATCTTCCTTGTTCCTGTCCACTGGATACCCCTCACACAGGTCGCAAGTGCTGTGTTCCTATGGTGCTGTGGGTCACGGTGACAGTATTCGGTAGATCCTAGGGTGCTTCCCCTTTACGAATGCGGCGTGGCAGTGGTATTTCATTCCACATATAAGAGACGTCTGTCAGGGCATCTTGCTCCAATTTTACGCCATATCCACTCGACTTGTGACGATGGACACTCTCGGAACCGCCCTAGACGATGTCACTGTCGTTGCTGGTCCCGCGTCCGTTACGGTCGCTAATCGTAGAGAAATGCTCAAGGAACAGTATAACGACTTCCCAGCCCACCCGCGTTCACCGATCGCCAACGGAATCTCCAAGACTAGGGCCGCCAGGCATGATTTCACCAAGGCAGACTACGCGGTCGAGGACAGGCCATTTTTCGTAGCCGTTGGTGAAGATGGCATGATTGCTGCATTGCAAAATCTCGACAGGCAGCTGCAACAGGTGGGCGAACTCACTGTCGTTTGGAAACTATCACGCTGATCCGTCCAACACCGTCAGGCCGGAAAGAGTTGTCTATTATCCAAAAAGGTTTGTATTCGACACCTGCTATTCCCAGCCAGGTCGCTGAGTGCAACAATCCTTAGCAACCTGTCGCCTGGATTGGTCGCGAAGTCCCTCCGGGATGCCTCGGCCTAATTAACCACGGTGGTCTCCCCAAGATCCTAACGCGCCCAGGTCGTTATCCAGGCTTTCCTCTTCGCAACTGGTGGGCGCGGGAATGGTGTGGAACGCAAGGACGTAGGTGGTGACTACTTGTGTCGAGCCCAACTACACTACCCCTCGTGTGGTCTTACAGTATCAGATACTGCCATCGAGTTCAAGGGTTTGACCGTGGTGCAGGTTTCCCAGAACCAAGTCAGTTGCACATCTTGAATTTCGACTTTGCGCTGACATTACTACAGGCAGCGGTTGTATCCGATCCGCAGGTTAGTACGGATTGCATTCTGTTCGTCCTGGCGAACTCGTGCACATCGAAATTATAGAACCGTATTTTTGTCATCAAGAACTCAGGCTTTGTTGCATACGCGGTCGAGGGTACCTACGACGTTCTTGCGATAGTCGATCAAACACACCTGCAGACAGCCGTCCAGGACCATGTCACAGGTGTTACCCTGGGATGGTAGCTCGATTGCTATTCCGGCTTTCTACGTAACCTGACCTCCCTGAAGGACGCACGAGGTTAAAATGAGAAGCCGCATTGGCACAGGAAAGGACCAGGAATATGTTGTCGCACTCTTGTTTGTTCCATCATCTTTAGATCCCTTCACTCCATTAACAATCTCGGTAGCCTGAACATCCCTGCAAATAACTGTGCTATTCTTCAACGCGGAGATGACCTTGAGCTACTTCCCGCCGGACAGCATTACATTACGAATCCCAATGTCACTCTACGTGGATTGTATACCCTTGGGGAGAACCAGCTTGAGATGCCAACGAAAGATATGTACGTACGACGGGAAGATGGTTTCCTTGACGTCTTAGTCACTGGTGTTGTCTAGTTTCACAAGAGATCAGGTTCCTGTCGGCCTCCGTATCTACCTTAAATGGTGAGCGCCCTGCTCTGCCCCCTGATCTTTGAGTTGTTGATCGTTTTCAGGCAGCTGGTTGAACCACTTAAAGTGAGGTCTGACTACATTTTTGCTAGCATGTCGATCCTAACCTGGGATGGAGCTTACAACTCACGGCTATTCCACACCATATGACGCACTTCGTGACAAGACTCAATCAATCTTAACGCAAATCGTCGCACATCGTACGGAATATTGATTTCGTTGCGTGCGTTTAGTTGACGTTTGAAAAGTCGACTATAGCTCAATGGTGAAGCAACGTTCGCTTGGGCCGGATAGTTTTGACGATGGGACGGACCCCTCATTTCCTTTCCTCGATGCTCTCCGGACTCGAGCAATGGATGAAATGCACGAGGCTGCTTTAGAGTACGGCATCGTGCTGAAGGATCTTGGTGGGTTCCCTAGCTTAATCGCAATCGACCTATTCACAGAACCGTCCATAGCCGTCATCGATAGGCAGTTCAAGGGCGAGATTGCGTCTACCATGGATAAGCTTACTACTAGGGCCCTCCAAGCACAAGTAGAAGCTGCTGTAAGTCACCATTTCACTTCTTGTTGTTTAATAAAGCTCCAGTTCTGCCGTAGAATGTCGACAGAGAGAATTCGAACAAAGTGAAACAAGAAGAGGGAGCGTTGTCAGTCGCACGCATCAAGGCACAAGCACGTAATGTATGTACTGGAGGATTCTGCTGAGGGGAAACGTTTGACACAAGCACCATCTCAAGACACAAGCCGATGCTGAGGCTTATAGTGTTATTGCAGCTGCGAAAGCTCAAGCAGAACGTACGAAGATCGAGGCTCTTGCGCAGGCCGAAGCCATCCGCCTCACTGCCGAAGCAGAGGCAGAGGCTAACCGGATCAAGGCCGCCGCGGATGCTGAAATCGTAGACCAGTTTGCGCGGGAAATGGAAATGAGACGGATCGAGGTTTCGCGCATTCAAGCCTTTGGCAGCAGAACGGTTTTTGTGCCCTTTGACGGACCCGGGAGTCAGATGGGAAGTGCAATGGCAGTGGGCATGGCAGCATCGATGGGGAGTGACGCAAGAAAGTGAACCTCTATGTGGTAGGATTCCACTCTGATACGTTTTTTTGATACATTATGGACTTGTCAAGTGTATACCCGATATATTGTCCAGTCGGTCGACTTTTCTTGGACAAAGGAGCTGTTGTCGTGTCCGCCAATCTTAATCGGGGCAGTTCCT
The DNA here is from genome assembly GCA_038089335.1 of Boletellus aff. obscurococcineus. Classification (NCBI taxonomy): domain Eukaryota; kingdom Fungi; phylum Basidiomycota; class Agaricomycetes; order Boletales; family Boletaceae; genus Boletellus; species Boletellus aff. obscurococcineus. Next base: position 312 of record JBBPKP010000269.1, on the reverse strand, counting down.
CCGCCAGGCCCTTTAACTGATGTAACCGTAGAGCTCTGCTCTACAGACCCCCTGAAATTCCAGTGGCCCAGCCCACGAAAGTCACACTTCAAAGTCACATGTCACGGCAGCCAGGAGGCTTTGAGAGCCACTTCGGGCGACCGCGCTACTTCCCACCTCAACGTTGACCTACCACCTAGCGCTTTACATTCGCTTCCCGTCACTCCACTAAGCTTCGTCAACTCATCCATAATGAGGTCGAAATTCAAGGACGAGCACCCCTTCGGTATGCCAGCTCTCGTCATTCAGTCTGTCGCTCACCAGACGGCGACT
>JBBPKP010000268.1:0-15063 GCA_038089335.1 Boletellus aff. obscurococcineus | reverse complement strand
AGCATGATCCGCCTGTCCGAAGCACACGCTCGCATGCGTTTCGCTGCGCATGTGGAGCTCCAAGACGTTCAAGAAGCGAGCCGGCTTATGCGCGAAGCAATTCGGACAAGTGCGATGGACCCACGAACAGGCAAGATTGACATGGGCCTCCTCAACACGGGTACTGGGGTCGGACAGAGAAAACTGCGCGACGATATGCGGAGGGAGCTCTTGGCTATGTTGGACAGCGTTGGCGGAGTAAAGAGCCGGGGTATTCGGTGGGGGGATGCAATCAGGCGGTTGGGCGAGCAGAGTAGTATCCGCGTGGACGCGAGCGAGTTTGCGGAGGTCATCAAGGGGCTCGAGAACGAGGGGATGATTGCGGTTGTCGGAGAGCGCGATAGACGAACGATCCGGAAGATAGAGTGAATGAATATGATGCTGTACTGTCGTGTGTATTCCTTACGTCTAACGCCTTGTCTTTTTCTTTTTCTCTTCCCGATGGTGTTGATTCTCGGCCGTTCAGCGACGCGCAGGCTTGTGCGCAACATTTGGCGCGGTCGAGCGCTAGCAGATCATGGCTATATCGGGGCACCTATCCGTGCGATCAGTAGTGGCTTCACCCTCTACAGGACTAGCCAGTCCAGCGGCACAGGGCCGACACGACGACACCTCACCTCCACCGCCGTAACAAGACACGCAGAACCACTCTTTGATACTCGCCTGGACTTTGCGTTCTCCACCGACACCACGATGGCATCCTTGACGCCACCGCAGCCCCCGCCGAGCTGGCAGCACACCGTTGAAGACATCGAACGACTGACGACTGAGGCGCTTGCAAGAAACAAGCAGGTCAGCGACGACATCGTCCAGCTGCCCGAGGACAAGCTCAACTTTGATAACGTGCGCCATTTTGCCGTCGTCGTACCCCCACCCGCTGATCGTCTGCCTGCGTATTTCTTTTCAGGTGTTCCTTGCGCTCGCCAACGCCGAAGCCGAGTTCGATGTTGCCCTCGAGCCGCTCGCCTTCTATCAAAATGTGTCGACGAACAAGGCACTCCGCGATGCGTCCACGAAAGCCGAGGAACGGATGCGCAAGTTTGCGAACCAGGAATCTATGCGCGAGGACTTGTACAAGGCCAAAGCCACTGCAGAGGACAACTTGCGCAAGACTGGCGTTTGGGACACATTGAACAGCGAGCAAAAGCGACTCGTCGAAAAGATGCTGCTCGATGACAAGCGAGCCGGGTTGGCCCTCGAGAAGAAGGAGGGCAGGGAAGAACTCAAGCGCCTCAAGGATGACCTCTCGGACGTGTGCTTAAAGTTTACGGTGCGTGATCACAATTTGTGTGTCTGCGAGCGAGACGCTGAGCGCCTCGCTCTGGTAGCAAAACTTCAACGAAGAGAGTGTAAGTTGTCAACGCCCGCTCGTTCATATCACCCGGTCTGACTTTCCGTGCAGGGTCGTATTACTTTTACACGGGAAGAGCTCGATGGCGTTCCAGAAGACGTAATCTCTGGGTATCCTCAGCGTAAAGGTGATAAGGTGTTGTACGAAGTCACGTTCAGGACGCCAGATATATTCCCGCTCGTACGTGTCATCCAACTGTCAACGCACACAATCTAACGTATGCCCCATAGTTCAAATACGCGAGCAACCCGAAGACTCGCGAAGCAGCTTATCAGGCATATGACAATAGACTGGCGAACAACGTCGAGTACCTGGACACTGCCCTCCGTCTGCGCAGACAGATTGCCCAGATCCTGGGATATGATTCCTGGGCGGACTACATCACAGAGGTGAAGATGGTCAAAAGTGCGGAGAATGCAAAGAAAGTAAGTCTTATCAGCCCTCATGTCTGTTCGTATCACTCATCTACGCAGTTTTTAGACAACCTCAAGAGTCATCTTGATCCTCTTGGCATCAAAGAACGTGCCACTCTTCTGGCGCTTAAAAGGGAGGAACATGCCAGGCTCGGCTTACCAATCGACGATACCTTTTACATCTGGGACTACAGGTGTGTTGTCTGGACCTGTTCTTTTGTTGTTGCTTGATCGTGCCGCACCAGATATTACGATCGCCTTTATGTCGAGCGTAACCTGAGTCTCGATGATTCTTTCGTCAAGGAGTACTTCCCGGTGTCTGTTGTTGTTCCCGCCATTCTCGATATATACCAGAACCTCCTCGGTGTTAGATTTGTGGAGATCAAGGGTGAAGAGCGTGACGTATGGCACCCCGGTGGGTCTCTTGCGCTAAGCTTACTTGATGGGTTCTTGATGTCCACGTAGAGGTCCAACAATTTGCTGTGTGGGAGAAGGACGCAAAGGATGAGTCTGACTTCGTCGGGTATTGCTACCTCGATCTTTTCCCTCGCGGTGCGGAGTTGTGGTCCCCTAAGATTACCAAGCACACTTATCATTGAACTTGTAGACGGAAAATACTCGCATGCTGCCGTGTGGGGCCTCCTTCCAGGCTACGAGCTTCCTGGCGGTAAACGACACTACCCGTTGGCGGCGATGGTTGCGAACCTTGCAAAACCAACCCCAGAGCGACCAGCGCTTATGCGGCATGACGACGTTACGACGTTCTTCCACGAAATGGGACATGTATTCCACGGCTTACTGAGTCGGACAAGATTTTCGCGATTCCACGGGACAGCCGTTGCGCGTGATTTCGTGGAGGCACCGTCGCAGATGCTTGAGAACTGGTCAGTCGTTGTTTTGGTATTATCGAGAAATTGGGACTGAGCGTGTCTCAGGTGCTGGGAGCCAGAAGTATTGAAGAGGATGTCAAGTCATTACAAGACACAAGAGCCGTTATCGGACGACCTGATCGACAAGATCATCAAAAGGTCTGCCAGAATTCCTGTCTCGCGTGAATACATGTTGTTCACTTGGCTCACAGTCGCTATGTTAACGTCGGGCTGTTCTATTTGCGTCAGCTGTTTTTCGCCAACTTTGATCTCCTAGTACACAACAACAGCCTGGACGTAAATACAGACTACACGAAACTCTGGAATGAGCTGAGACAGGAAATCTCACTCGTGACAGGGGGCGAGTATAAGCCAGGACAGGGTAGCTTTGGGCACATCGTGGGTGGATACGACGCTGGGTACTATGGGTAACCCTTTCTCTTATTTACTGCGGCGGCATCTGTCTCATTAACCACGATGCGCGGATAGGTACACTTACTCGCTCGTATTCGCCTCGGACATGTATGCGACTGTGTTCAAAAAAGCGCCATTGGATCCCAAGCTGGGCGAGTTGTACCGTGAAAAGATCCTTCTCGTGGGTGGTAGCCGCGACGACATGGAATCGCTCAAGGTGGGTCGAGCAGTCAGCCTTGGAAGTTTGCTTCGCACGCGGCGCCGTAAACTGACTACTCGGGTGACTGTCGTGCGTAGGACTTTTTGGGACGCGAACCGAACCCCAAGGCGTTTATCAACGAGATCGAGCAGAGTGGTGCGCGGGCGTCCAATTTGTGACGAAAGGGGAAGCGGAAAGTGTGTATGATAGCATGCGGTGCGGTACTGAAAAGAGCGGCGAGGCTCACACTCAACCCCCCCCTGGCCCCAATGATGGTTATAGAGGGTCCAGGAGTGCAAGATCATTGGGTACATGTGGTAGCGGCAAACGAACCATTTTGTCCTTGGATATGACGGCCGCTGTGCACACATAACAAACTAGTGGTTCCGGGATATGCAGGGACAGTAGAACTAATACGGGCAACTCGGACTCCGCCAATTGCCTTCAAAATGCAGTACCGCGTTGCGGCGGGGGGACCCGGGCCGGGGCTATGGTCCCTCTGGCCAGTGCCAAGGGTCCTGGTGTAGTGGCCTCATAGGTGGCTCAGCCTGTTGAGTAGCTAGCGTCCACCACCGCGCATCGGTCATGCTCGTGCCAGGTTCCCCTCCGTGAGAGGGTCTGTCCCCGGCTGGAACCTCTCCAACGTTGACCTGGAACTCATTGAAGATAAATTCCTCCCCCCCGCGTGTACAAAGAGAAAACAAGGACGCAACGCTGCATCTCATTGATCCAGAAAACAAGGCGTTATGGTATGCTTTTTTTATGTCACTCTTGCGCGCGTGAGACAGTCCAGAGAATAACGACGTTGACGCTTTCCATCAGCCTTACACTCCAGAGTATGATCGCCGAGGGACAGGTGCGTGGCTATGAATCCGTCCGCCTCCCGAATGTGTGGTTTAATTAAACAATCGTGGAAATCAGCTCTGTATTCAATGATTCTCTGGACAAATAGAATCGAGAAACAAGGCTTCGAGTATTTGATTTTCGCTGCTCATTGTCCGATGCAAGTTGACATCGTGCAACCCAACAGTCAGGTTTGTCAGAGCATCAATGCGCGCATACATCACGAACTCGGGTCCATGTTCATGTTTCTATCGCCTGCTATCCAGATCAGTTATGCCTCTCCGTACTGACAAGTAGAACGTAATCTGGTCGTCCATCCCGTCGCGCCAAGAATCGCGCGCGCGCGCCTTCGGTGGTCCTTAACCTGCGCGCGAGCCACTCCAGGAACTTCTCGCGAGTGTATGCAGATTTATTGCACGTGGCATCAGCATCCGTCCAACGTCCTGGCGTTCGTATACCCTCAGTCATCATGTGGCCGAGGACCGGAGCCGACGAGTCCGCGCTATGCAACTGAGTCGCAGTGTATCCCTAGGCTAGTGGACCAAATACACTGCCTTGACGTGCGTGATACGACGCTAACAACGGCACTTGGACACGCATGTTGTTCTCTGATGTTACAGTAACAAGGGATCGCATGCGAATTTCCCTTCGTTTCTGCTGTATATATTGCTAGATGATCGTGCGTGTACGATACGATACTAATCTATAAAATGATGGGCCGAAAGAATCTCACAGACGAGATCAGAGGACAGCACGCGGGCGGACAGAGTATGTTTCAAACATGGCAGGCCCTTCTCGGTCGTGAGCGCGTCGTCCAAGCACCTCAGAGGCTCAGCGCACAGCGCTTGACTGATCATCGAGACACCAGTGACCTAGGCTAATTTATTGTGACGTAGACGAATCGAATGATCGGAGAAACAGACGAAAAGCGGGCATCTGCCGCTTAAGCGCCAGCTGACAATGATCTGCGGAAACCTCCACGCCGAGTCGCTGTGCACCAGGACAAATGTAATTCGGGTGGCCACCTGGAGATCGTAATTCGCCCTTGATATCTTTAAGAGTTACTTTGTGCTACTCTGAGAGGTGGAGTCACTCGGCCGGGTTGCGCCCATGTCATGGTACCAGTGCTGGTGGCATAGTTGATACTTTCGACCATTATTGAGGCGTGTGTGCGGACAAACAGAAAATTCATACTGCCTGCACCACCTCGTTTGATGACAGCTGGACACCGGAAACGTGATATGACATAGCCTAGCAAGCCTCGATCGGGTTCAAGCACCGCACACGAGATGCGATCACGGCGCATCATTAGTAAGGTGTGACGAGCCAACAAGGACGGAGCACGGGAGCCTCTTTGCCAGTAGACCTTGTATTGCGGCTGTGCTCGTGCCTCGCTCTGCCGCAATGCGCTCCCTTCATATGATCTCACCAGATCGTCCCACACTACCTTCGCTTCCTGCCCCAATCATTCCTTGACTGTATACACGATGGCCATTGACATACGATCTGCTCTGAACCTCCTCCAGTTCAATGACTACCTTTCCGGTATGTCTGCTCTCAACTACAGTCGGCGATTAAGCCCACTTCCTACTCTAGTCATGATTGTCTGCGGGGCTACATATGACTATAGTGCGTAGTGCTGTCCCTTCCACACACATTCTCCCATGAGACGACATGTAGTCCTGACATTGCCAAGAGAGGTATCTCAGCTTTCTCTCCGTCGCTTGTTTTCTTACCAACAGATATAAAAGATAGACCTCATTTGGGTAGACAATACTCATTAAGTGGGTACATACATTACTGCCTTACTGAAATTTCACAGCACAGGAAGTGGACATGGGGATCTACAATATACATTTTTGTGCATATACAATACCCCATCATGCTGTTCCTGTTTTCATCTAACCATTCTAATAGGTCCGTTATTGTGGTCTTTGTACATTATTGTGGGCCACAGTTGTTATTGGTTGTATTGGATGATGTTCTGACATTGATCCAATCTGCAAGTTCGGCCGCACTCGGTGGGATTTACACTTTCAATGACTCAGAGTGTGGCTAATTGGGGTGATTCTACATGTCAACCTTATCTGCAGACATCTCTTCCTTTGTTCATGGTTCTGTCATAGTGAGTACTTTCAGTTCCAGCATGCCAATTAAACTTGTGCCTATCACTGAGAGTGCTGTTCTGGTAGACGTACATATCTGAATTGGCACATTGGATGAGCAATTGTGTTGACCATTATGCAGGTGTATGTAGAGATGTGCAATTTGGAGTGGGCAGTGTTAGTCAAACACAATATCCTCAAGGTACCATAATTTTTCTGCTCCAAAACTGGACTTTTTTTGTGTTTCTTGCTGCATCAGACTGTGAGTTGTTAATTTGAGATCCAGTCGCACACAAATTTGAATGAGTTTAAATCGCAGTGATGATGATCCTACGCGTTTATGTAATGTGGAACCAATCTAGGAAGATCCTTTGCGTCCTTTTATTCCTTTATATTGTGCAAACTGTGGCCGAAGTCATTGCGGAATTGACATTTAACAATCCCAGTGTAGACTTGTTGGGTGCGTCTCAGAATAATTCGCTGGCGTTGTTGCAGTCTCAAACTGTTGCACCCCACTTTCTAGTGACAATAGTCAAAATCCAAGATGTCTCATTTTGTGTTCAAGAAAGCACTGCCTCTATGAGTCTCTATGTCTATCTTACTTTCATCCCACGATGCGTTTTGGGTTTTGCATTGCTTGTTCTCGGTCTTATTCGGGCTGCCAATGAATCGATCGAGATGCACGAAGCAGCGAAGCAATGGCAGCCCAGTCGATATATCGCACTATTCATCAGGGATGGTGTTTTTTATTTCCTTGCGTGCGTCCCTCCTGTTTCTATTTGACCTCATCATGGTCTTGTTACCTGCGATTGCATCTTATAGAAATTGACTCGTAGACACACAGGAGCCTCACGTACAATATAGCTATCATCTCCGGCATGACGTCAGGCAACAAAACCTTGTTCGTCGTGTTCTCGGCGGGCTTCACCATTGTATGTGCCATCATGCCTCGGTTCATCATCGGCATCCGAGAGCTGTATGACCGTCGCTCTCGCCTCGGCGTGCGTGGTATAGACAGTGGGTTCGGGGTAGAGTCACAGGTCGCCAGTCAAACTAGAACAATATCTGCAATCGCTTTCGCAGAGGTCGTTCCCGCCAGAGAGGGAGAGATTGCGGAACACACTACTGAAGACCTAGGGGAGATTCAATTAGTCGCTCGGGGTGATGTATGTGAGGTTTGAGCACATCTCGTTTTCGAGGGGGTGTGTGGGTAGTTAACCAGCATCGTGCGCACGATGGTGGACCAACGATGGCATTACTTATCGTGACGCCACTGGGATATTTATTTACCTATGCAAACGCCCTTACTCCACGCTTTTATGAATGTTAGTATGCATAAACACGCTTCCAGGGATACGACGATCGAAATAATTGGGCTCTGCCGACATCGGATTTCTGTCGGTGGACCTAGAGCTGTCACTTTCATGAGTTAGCACGGAGGACGAACACAGACCTACCAAGTTACCAGTCGTCTGCTACCCCGGGTCTGCGTGCCCAGAATCGATGGCGGGTTTGGGTGTCCTGCCGCCGATGGAAATGCGACATTATCTGCTCGCCTGTGTTCGTGGGCATTGCACTGGCAGAGCAGTCACATCCATGGCCTGGTCAGCTTGCCCGTGGCCCTGGTCATGTTCCCGGCCGGTTGTACAAATGTGAATCATAACCCTCGACATGACACGATAGTGGTCAAGGCCTCCACTGTATTATTTCAGTCCTGGTAGGATGGGAATAAGGGCCTGGGCCGCATCCTGATGATGATATTGGTTGGACAAGTTGACCGAACGCGTGGATGTACGGCTTCGGCTGTTCGTTCGTGTTCGTCGTTCGCTTGCCGTTTTTTGTCATCGTGTTCAGCAAGAGACGGGCGATGAAAAGGAAGACCGGGGCATGAGGGACGGGAGTCTCAGACTACGTTATGAGCACAGGCGGAGTACTTAACTGGACTTTGTACCCCACTCTGTGAGTACTCCTCGATACTCTGTCCGACGAAAGTGCTAGCACCGCAGTACTGAAACGAACGGCGAGGCTTGCACTCGAACCTCCCCCAATACAGTGGGTCCAGAAGCGCAACGTTATTGGGGTATGTGGTAGTAGCAAACGAACCATTTTCATTTTATTGTCCTTGAATCTGACAGCCGTTGTCCACACACTAGTGGTTCCCGGGAATGCGTAGTGGGGGTCTGACCATGGCGGCTGTCGGGTTTACCTAAAACCCCTCTCAATATTCTCCTAATACGATCGACGAGTGACCTGGAGCTTGTTGAAGAGGACATTCTGTCCTGCGTGCACGAAAAAAAAAAAGGATACAACGCCAGACCTAGTTGATCCAGAAAGCGAAATGCTTTCACTGCGGCACTCGCTCGGAAGGTGGGGGTGATGCATTGATGATCCACGGATGCTCTTGCACGCGTGAAGCACTGGTCTGGAGAAACAACGCTGATACTACTTCCGGTGACGCTTACTAGCGGATCTTTTCTTTCTGCCGCGTTCATTGTCCCTTGGGGCACAGCCCCCTGTGCGCATATGGTAGTAGCTAATGGTTTTTGGCTCCATCCGTATTGAGGAAACGCCTTCACATATGCCAAGAACGACCATGGAACCATGCGGTAACAGATCCACATACGGTCCGGATGTTTGGCTCCGCTCTGGGTGTTTCCACTGCCTGGTACAGCGTCTGGTGGAACCCGAGCGACGTGGGCTCACGGCTCCTCGTCGACATCGGATGTTCGACTCCAATTTTGCTATGCCGTCCAGAGCTGTCGCTCCTGCCCACGCACCACTCCGGATTCAGTGATAAGAGAGTATCTAAATCTATTGTCACCTTTGACTTCCCAGTGAGCTCCGCTGTGGTGCATACGACAGCGATTGCATGGAGACGATAACTTCCATCGATGCCCTCTGTCGTTTGTCGCAATCTCGAAGAATTCACTTACGGTCGCTGGCGGGCGAGTAGACTGTGCTAGGTTGTACACTCCACGAAGGGCTGTGTCGGTTGCCATGGATGTCGAGGGGCATTCGCCCAAACTTGCTGCGAGGGAAGCCACCCGAAGGTAATCATATCTCACTACGCCCAGCATGCGCTAGATACTAGTAAGCACTTCCCATTGAGAATAACCAGTGAACATATTCTTCATCTAGAAGCCTCTTGCACGACATCGCAACCACGACCTGGAACAACGTTAAACAGCGTGAGGGAGATGGTACGGCCGTGACTCTTGTCTCGGTGTGTGCCGGTTCGACAGCGGGTTCAGAATAAGGTATACTTCGGCAGCATGGCCGGGACCACGCCTGTAATTGCATTCGCCGAGATCGCACCGGTGGCAGAGGGGGAAACTATGGGGGAAAATACGGAGGACCTGGAGGAGATGGAGATTCAATTAGTCACCCAGGGCAATGCACGTCAGGTCTGAGCGGTGGCAGCCGCCGAGAACGAGGAAGGCCGGTGCCACCGGGCACGCAATATTAAAACGCCTATTGGACTACGACTGGGGTATCTAATTATCTATGTAACCGCCCACTTCCGTGTTGTCGTGTATCCTGGTATGTATCGGTGCGTTGTCTATCTATTGCCATGAAATGCCGAGGCTACAGACGTCTCTAAGAGCATCCATTCTCAGCGGATGTCTCTTTATGGGTATCGAGAACTTACTTGTTCCGCAGAACTGGCCCCCCTCAGTATGTGCTCAAACCCGACGGACATCATCCAGTGCGACTAATTGAATTACCTCCGAGCCCTCCCTAGTAATCTCTCTCTCTCCGGCGGGAACAATCTCTGCGAACGCGGACGCAGATATTGTTCCAGTTTGACTGGCGAGATGTGACCCCATCCCAAACCCACTGTCGATACCACACATACCGAGGCGAGAGCTAGGGTCATACAGCTCTCGAACACCAATGATGAAACGAGGCATGATGGCACATATGACCGTGCCGGTTGCCGCGGACAAGACGAGGGTAAATTTACTGGGTACTATGATGTTGGCAACATGGTACGTGAAGCTCCTGGAAGAAGAATGTGCCCGCGCGTTAGTTTCGATGAGAGCCAATCGCAAGTAGCACGACAGAAACATGATGGGGACAAGCAAAACGCACGCAACAAAGTAAAGGATTCCATCCCTGATGAGGAGTGTTATATATCGATTGGGCTGCCATTGCTTTGTTGCCTTGTGCATCTCGACTGATTGTTTGGCAGCCCGAATGAGAGCGAGAATAAGCAATGCGAAACTAAGAATGCATCGTGGGATGAGAGGAAGATAGACAGCGAGACCCGGTGAGGCAATGATTTGATCATTACAATACGAGACACCTTGAATTGTCGCTATAGTCACTAAAAAGCGGAGCACAAAAATTCGAGGCTGCAGCGGTACCAGTGAATTACTGAGGCTCACCCGACAAGTAAACATTGGGATTCCCTATTGTCGATACCGCGATGAGGTTGATCACAGTTTGCCCAACACAAAGGAATGAAAGAAAGAAAAGGATCAACTTAGATCGGTTCCACATTGCATAAATGCGTAGGATCATCATCACTGCGATATAAACACATTTAAATTTGTCCACAACCAAGTCTCACATATAACAACTCACACTGAGACGCAGCGAGGAAGACAAAAAACGACCATGCCGCAAGCACAGAAATTACGGTACCTTGGGGACATTATGTTTGATTGACATCGCGCACTCTGATGACCTAGCTCTACGTACACCTGCGTAATGGTCAGCACAATCATCCGTCCAATAGGTGGATTTAGACATGTACGTCTATCAGAACAGCGGTGTTAGTCGTGTAAGTTAAACAGGCATGTCAGGACAGAAAGCACCCACTGCGATAGGACCAGGGACAAAGGTAGAGCCGTCTGCAGATAGAATCAGTTAACCACACTCTGAGTCGCTAACAGTATTAATCCTACTGAGTGCGGCGGAACTTGCAGGTTGATCAAAGTCAGAACATTATCCAACGCAAACAATAACAACTGCAGGCCTACACAAATGTACAAAGACCACAATACCGCACCTTTTAGAGAGGTTAGATGAAACAAGAACATGATGGGGTGTCGAATACACACAAGAACGAATATTGAAGATCCCCATGTCCACCTTCTGCGCTGTGAAATGTCAGTAAGGCGGTAATACATGTGCCCGCTTGATGAACATCATCTACCCAAATGTAGTCTATCTTTTGTCTCTGTTAGGAAGAAGACGGGGATGGAGAAAAGGCTGAGATACCTCTCTCGGCAATGTCAGGACTACATGTTGTCTCATGAGAGAACATGTGAGCGGAAAGGACAGCACTACGCACTATAGTCATACGCAACCCCGCAGACTACCATGACTGGATTGGGAAATGAGATTAGTTGCCAACTGTAGCTGAGAGCAGATGTACCGGAAACACAGTCATTGAGCTGGATGAGGTCCAGGGTGGATTGGATGTTGGTGGCCATCGCGTATACGGGTCAAGGAATTATTCAGACAGTGAACGAAGGTATTCTCCCGCTTTTAATCAATGGTCTGGGTTCCCGTAGCATGAAACCCGCTGACAAGTGTCACTGGACACCGGACGTTTCAGGCTGGCGGCGGGTGCTTACGGTTTGCGAAATGCGAGCACACGACCATGCCCTCTACCCTCTATGCGCTATGACCACCCAAGTGCAGGGTGCCTCTCTCCCTTCACGGGCATCAGCGGAGCACTTTCATATCCAGGTCCTCTAATCGAAATATAATAAGTACCAGCTGGCGATTTGGGCTTGTCGGCTGCGAAGCGGGTTGCCGCTTTGGATTGCGCCAAGTAGGGCGTGCTCCAACACCGCATGTCGCGGGAGTCAGCAACGGGCGACCGTTTAATATCGGCCCCATGACAAATTTTTCGAAGCGCGATGGCGCCTTCCCTTTGCAAAAGGAGGATCTTGGTGTCGACTTGTTCACTTTCGGAGGAGATGCTGCAGCTCTCGATGAGGGACTGCATAGCACTGAGGGGAGGAGGGCTTGTCGACTGGTCATACCAAAAGATATACGGCATCGGCGCCACGACGGACGGCGAGGTCGATTACGGCGGTCATCCTGGAGCAGGGCCTGCGACGGGCGTGGGAGGCGGGACAATCGGAGCACGAAAATGAGAGGGGTGAGAAATAAAAGGGAGACCCGGTTCGCTGACTTCCCCTCCGATGCCCGACATCACCAATTAATTGCATCTTGCGCGCATGCGGTTGCGACGACTCTGCCGACGCCGACCAGGCGGCGACTGCTTCGATGCGCTCGACAGCTTCACTGAAGGGCTCGAACAGGGAGCACCCTTTCCACCCGACATCACCCATCTTCTCTCGGGAACACTCCGATAACGTCCGAGTTGCCTCCGTTCAAGCGCTTCCGCGCCTCTCTCTCAGAGCTCGCGTTCGGCTCCTTCCACACCACAGATCTCATGGCAGCCCTACGGTCTTTGGCCTGTCGTCCTTGCAAATCCGTTCCTCGTGCCGTACTGCCACTGCTGCACCCTCGAAGTAGAGACCGCGGTCGAGAGGGAAGCCGAAATCCTCGGCCGACAACGGGAAGGTGAGGGGAGACGGAAGGCAGGAAACAAATGTACCGCCGTCCGGGAGAATGGCTTGGCGAGGCTGCCGAAGTTCGCAAAACGGCATACCATCCTCGCAGAATACCTTAAAGAACCAATAGATGGGTGTGCTCCGTTCCTGTCTTCTTCATTTATCCACAGGTACCGCGACTTGGACCCCAATATCCGTGTCAAGTGCGTGAAAGACATGACTTGTTGGTTTACACACTATCCCGCGCACTTCCTCGATCGCTCGTGTCTCCGGTACGTCGGCAGGGTCCTCTCGGGCTTCAGGTCCCCTATCCGTTTTGAAGCCGTGCGAGCACCTGCTGGGGTATACGTGGAGTCTGAGTACGTAGGGTCACTCATCCACTTTTCCAAGCTCTTCAAATCACGGTTACTCGAAATGGCTGGTGTTAATATCGATTCGTGCGTACGCACCACTGTGATATGTGTCTTCGGTGCCATTGATGCCAGCGGTATCCTAGAGGACGAGCAACGGGAATGCATGTGCCTTCTTTTCGACGCAGAGGCACGTGTAAGAAAGGCAACGTCTGGCTTCGTCGCTAGAGTCTGGCAGGAAGTTGCAAAAGAGTGCATAGGCTATTTGTCATCCGTTGACGCTGCTCGGTCCTGTGCCCAATAAACGGACCCAGTCGCCCCTGTATCTCGCAAAGCAGACGCTTGCATGTCCCTTTTCAGACCCTGTAAATTTGATTACTTTGCTCTCGGGTAAACTAATAATGCGAATGTAATGGGTCACTCTTTAAGGCTAGTGTCACTCCAAGCAATTATAGACCCAGACGCCCGCCTAGCACAGGTGTTGAAACCAAACGTCAAGAATTCGGGGGTTCAAACGTTCGCTGCTGAACGTTGAACCGTGAATAAAAGAAGCTGTACGTGCGTATTTACGTGGGTAATGTTCACTAATAATGTAAGAGCGAACATGGAGCTGTGCGGTGATAGAACTTGAGCGACGTGAGCTCACGGCTCAGCTCGTCGACTTAGGGACGCTCAGCTACATCTTTGCTATGCGGTCCAGATATCACTCCTGATGCTCACGCACCACTTCGGATTCAATGGTGAAAAGGAATCTGAATCTATTGTCACCTTTGACTTCTCAGCGAGCTCCGGGCCAAGAACCTGTGGTGCATACGACAGTGACCGCATGGAGATGTCAATCTCCATCAAGCAGGCCCGCAGCACTCTCTGTCGCAACCTCGAGGAGTTCATTTACGGTCGCTGAGCAGGCGGGGAGACTGTGGTACTACTGCCAGGTCGTACACTCTACGAAGGGCGGTGTAGCCAGCCATGGATGTCAGGGGCACTCGCCCAAATTTGCTCTGAGGGAAGCCACCCGGAGATATCCAGATCTCACGCTATGCGCAGCGTGTACTGGATGCTAGTAAGCACTTCCCAACGAGAATAACCAGGGGACACATTCTTCACCTAAGAGTCACTTACACAACATCGCAATCATGACCTCTGACGGGAAAACGTTAAACAGTACACTAGGTCTCGTCATCTATACAGTGACAAGTACAGTCATATCGCCCTCAAGCCTTGGTTCGTCATCAGCGTGCGCGAGACGTATGATCGCGACTCTCGTCTCAGTGTGTGCAGGGCCGACAGCGAGTTCGGAACAGAGTACACGTCGGCAACCAAGTCGGGACCATGCCAGTAATTGCGCTCGCTGAGGTCGCACCGGTGGCAGGGAGGGTAACTGTAGAGGAAAGTATGGAGGGCCTGGGATTAATCGCTCGTGCCAATGCGCGCCAGGTCTGAGCGATGACGGTCGCCGATAACGGGGAAGGCTAGTGTTATCGAGCGCACAATGTTGGAACGCTTATTGGGCTACGACTGTGGTACCTATTTACCTGTCTCTTCCGCGCCATCGTAAATGCTGGTATGTATCGGTGTGTTGTCTATCTATTGCCCTGAGAGAGACTGAAACACCGAGGTTACCGATGTCTCTAAAAACATTTGTTCTCGGCGGATGTCTCCTTATGAATATTGAGAACTTACTCGCTCCGCAGAACTACCCCCCCTCGGTATGTGCTTAAACCCGACAGACATCATCCACTGCGACTAATTGAATTGCCTGCGGGTCCTCCGTAGTTTCCTCAGCAACTTCTCCCTCTCCGGCGGGAACAACCTCTGCAAACGCGGACACAGACATTGTTCCAGTTTGACTGGTGGCGTGTGACCCTATCCCAAATCCAATGTCGATACTACACAAACCGAGGCGAGAGCGGCGGTCATACAGCTCTCGAACGCCGATGATGA
>JBBPKP010000267.1:0-15108 GCA_038089335.1 Boletellus aff. obscurococcineus | reverse complement strand
AACTCTACACCAAGGCAAGAAGGAAGGGGACGATTAACGAAACCCTTCTGGAAATACACGACATCGGCAGGGCCTTTGAGGACTACCGACTAGCCACCGCCTTGTCCAAGAAGGATCTAGAGGCCAAGGACCAGAAATGGGACTGCAGGGATACCCGCACCACTCAGACGAGGACCCCCTCCGCACTGGCAGGCTGCTAGAACTGCAGAGACCAAGGACACTTCGCGGCGAAATGCCCGAAACCAAGCACTAGATGCCCCGAATGCAGGAGAAGCTGCGGGGACCACCTAGGGTCGTGTTCGAAAAAGAAGCGACAGACCCGCCTTGCGATAGAAGACGACTGGAGGAAGATGAGCAACGATGAAGCCATCTCCTACTTCGCCAGGAAGCTCAGGGACCACAAGGAAACCCCCACCGAAGGCACACTCAAGAAGCCGAACAGCGCCAGGGACGAAGACGCAAAGGAAGACAACGACTGCCGGGGGACCGAATCTGGAAAGAAGCTATTCGAGTTCACCCTTAGCTGGGGTTTTCACAAAGCAACCTAAGCGCGTCGGGTGCTAAGGTTGCAAAGGACAAGGTTCGAGACTTGGGAAATAATGTATTAACAAACTCACACGTACAGGATACAATGTCAGGGGTGTCTCGAGAGACTAACGAGCGCGGCTGGGACTTCAAACCAGTGCTTAATTCCCCTCTAAAGGCAAAACCCGAGCCAAAACAAGAAACCCCAACCCCGCGGTACACGAGGACTATCCAACAGGAAGAAGAAGTCCGAGTCCCCCTACGGCTTGCCGCCCGGCAAGACAATTTAACCTGGCATGAGGTGCTCGCACTCCTAGATAGCGGGGCCTCCCACATATTCCTAGACCGCAAATGGGCACTAGCCCGCAGAATCCCCCTAAGACTCCTTTGCTGACCAGTGAGCATCTACAACGTGGACGGCACGACCAACTCCGCCAGAAGCATCACCCACGCTGCTGAACTCATAGTACAAATCGAAAACCACTGGGAAATCCTCACTGCAGAAGTCACCGAACTTGCCGACGTTCCCCTGATCCTGGGTCACACCTGGCTAAAGCACCACAACCCGGAAATCAACTGGAGGACCGGAGAGGTAAAAACCACCCGCTGCCCTCACACGTGTAAGGAACTACGCCGCAGCAGGCACACCCAGTTGTGGGAACAGAACGAGGCCTGGGAAGCCTACCAAATAAGAAGCACCCTACCGAAAATATGGGTGTCAGCAGGAAGCACAGTCGAAGAACTCATGCCGAAGAAGTACTGGAAGTGGAAAAAGGTATTCTCAAAAGGAGAATTGGAGCGGATGCCCGTACGGAAACCCTGGGACCACGCCATTGACCTAAAGGAGTCGTTTGAGGCAAAGAAGGGACAGATAATCCCCTTATCACCAAAAGAGCAGGAGGAAGTCTCAGAGTTTATTGATGACCAACTTAGGAAAGGATACATCCGCCCATCCAAGTCCCCCCAAACCAGCCCCGTCTTCTTCATACCCAAAAAGGACAGCAAAAAACGCATGATACAAGACTACCAATACCTGAATGAGCACACAGTGCGAAATAATTACCCACTACTGCTCATCTTGCAACTAGTGGATCACCTGAAGGGGGCTAAACTCTTCACCAAGATGGATCTCCGATGGGGATACAACAACGTTCGGATCAAGAAAGGGGATGAATGGAAAGCCGCATTCACGTGCCACCGTGGCTCGTTCGAACCCCTAGTCATGTTCTTCGGACTAATGAATTCCCCTTCAACGTTCCAGTCAATGATGAACAACATCTTCGGGGATATGGAGGGAGTAGTCGTGGTCTACATTGACGATCTCCTGATCTTCACAAAGACGGATGATGCCGAAGAACACGAACGAATCATGAAAGAGGTGCTGAGAAGGCTAGAAGAAAACGACCTCTTCGTGAAACCAGAGAAATGCACGTTCTTGGCAAAGGAGGTCGAATTCTTGGGCATGATCGTAAGCAAGAACGGGATAAAAATGGAGAAAGATAAGGTGGAAGCTATCCTAGAATGGCCACGGCCGAAGAACCTCCGAGGAGTAAGGAGTTTCCTCGGGCTCGCCAACTTTTACTGCCGCTTCATCAAGGACTACATGGCAATCGCCAGACCCCTTAACGACCTAACCAGGAAAGACATCCCGTTCACATGGGGAGAAGCCCAGCAGAAGGCCTTCGATGGCCTCAAATATAAATTCACCACAGCCCCAATCCTGGTCACACCGGACCTAGACTTGGAACTCTGCCTTGAGACCGACGCGTCGGATTTCGCCACAGGAGCCATGTTATTGGCCAAAGTAAACGAGAAGTGGCACCCGGTCGCATTCTACTCCCACTCCTTTAACGACACTGAACAGAACTATCAGGTGTTCAATAAGGAGATACTCAGCGTGATCCGCGCGCTAGAACAATGGCGCCACTACCTAGAAGGGGCCCAGCACCAATTTGAGATCTGGAATGATCACCAAAACCTGCAGTGGTTCATGCAGAAACAGGATCTCAACCGCCGACAGGCCCGATGGGCCCACTACCTGTCCTGCTTCGACTACAAGTGGGTACACAAGCCAGGTGCCACTATGGGCAAGGTGGACGCCCTATCACGACGAGAGGACCACGCCGAGGGGATCGAAAACGACAATCACCAACAAACGCTGATAGAACCAGGGAAAATGAGTACCCGGACGACCAAACTGGAATTAGAAGGAGACGCGATCCGAGATAGGATTCGCGTAGAAACGATGAAGATGTGGGAATCCCAGATCGCCGACGTGGAAGACAGAGGCTTCGGGATAACAGAAGATGGAGTATTCGAGAAGGACGGAAGGATCTTCACCCCGGATAGCGAAGATCTTAGGATGGCGGTAATCACTGCACACCATAACCCCCCCTCGGCAGGGCACCCCGGAAGGGAAAAGACCCTCGACCTGATCCAACAGAACTACTGGTGGCCAGGGGCCAAGAAACAGGTGGAAGAGTACGTTTCCTGCTGCCACACGTGTCAAAAGATGAAAACCGGTAACCAACCCCCTGCCGGCAAACTCCAACCCCTCGAGATAGCGGACGCCCCGTGGACGGATATCTCCGCAGATTTCATTACGGATCTCCCCACCTCAAATGGCCACGACGCAATCCTAGTCGTCATGGACCAATTCTTGAAGGAAGCAGAATTCATCCCTGCCAACAAAGACATCATGGCACTCGGCACAGCACGACTCTTTCTACACCACGTATGGAAAACCCACGGCACCCCCCGCACCATAGTCTCTGACCACGGTCCACAGTTTGCATCACAAGTCATGAGGGATCTGTGTGCCCGACTCCAGATTACCCCCAAATTATCCACAGCACACCACCCTCAGACTGACGGACAGACGGAACGAATGAACCACGACCTCCTCCAATACCTCCGAACCTTTTGCTGTGAACAACAGAGTGACTGGTCCGAATGGCTCCTGATCATGCAATTCACGCACAACAACCACACCTCTACAGCAACAAAATGCTCCCCTTTCCAAATCACCCACACCTACCAACCCCATCTAGGAACAGAACCCGGGACCTCTAAAGCCCCCACAGCGGACGAGCTTGTGTCCAGAATAGAAACCACGCTGCAGGAAACCTGGGTAAACCTTGAAGCTACTGCCAAGAAAATGAAAAGAACCACGGAGAACTTGTGGATCCTCACACCAGAGTACAAACCAGGTGACCTCATACTACTCGCCACCGACAATCTCCGCGTCACCCACGAATCCCACAAACTCTCAGAAAAGTGGCTAGGGCCGTTCACGGTGAAAGGGATGAAAGAACCAAACACAGTGGAACTCCACCTACTGGCGGACATACGAATTCACCTGGTAGTAAACATCTCACGCATAAAACCGTACAGGGAGCACCTCGAGGGACAACCAGTCAGGGACCCTGGACCAGTCCATGTCACAGAAGAGCAGGAGGAGGAATACGAGGTGGATTACATCGTTGACGCACGCCCGAAAGGGAAGGGATGGGAGTATCTTGTGCACTGGACAGGGTACAACGAATCGGAGCGTACATGGGAACCCAAACGAAACCTCACTAATGCCGGGGAAGCCCTAGAGGAATTCCACGAATGAAACCCATGCCTCAAACTACGTCACGCCTTCCTCCCCACCCCCTGCCTATTCAACCCTTACCCCGAGAACCCCACCTGGTGTGCATTGCCCCGTCATCATCCTGAGTCTGACACATAGAGAGGGGGTGGTGTTACGGACCAATTTCCGCAACCTAGACTTAACCACGGACAACCCAACCCTAGTACGTTTCACCTGCTAAAACCTTAGCTAACCCTTGGCAGGGAAACCCCTTTACGATACAAGTACGTTACCAGGGCTAGCGCCACCTTCACCTTCAGACTTCTATTTCTGTGGCGCAGCCATCGTTGCCATGCACAGCCCCTTTCATCTCCGCACTATGCAAGGCTGTACCATAGCCTTTTCATCTCCATGCTGTGCAAGGCTGTGCCACTGCCACCATCACGTTTCAGCCACTAATGCACAGCCCACACAGCCCTGCGCAGCAGGTGACTCATACGACACGATTCACGTGGACTCTTACGATATGCCTAATCAGGCCATCTCTCACTTCCTAGCCCCATCGTTACCAAACATGTACAAACAGTAGAATAGTATATAAACCCGGGCAACTGAGCTGGAACGCCAGTTCAGTCTCTTGGACCTTTACCTCCATCATCAGGGCTCAGCCTAGCTAGCTCCTTACTCTTACCTCTAGTCTTTCGCCCTTCATAAGCCCAGTCGCTGGACTGCTATACGCGTCCAGACATAGGCTATAGTTGGGTTGTTTCAGGTTCAGCCATGTCGTCCTCAAGGAATCCAGGCAGGTCAGGTGGAGTATAAGGTGGTGCAGTTCCAGACAGGGTTGGTACAGGCTGAGAGAGGCGAATCTGTTGGGTATGATTGCTGACTTGCCCTATGATTCATCTCATGCTCCACATTGTGGCATATTGTTGATATTTGTTGATGTTGATTTACTTGAACTAGAAAGTCCCAGAGTCCAATGTCTCTTCTCTTCAGTCTCTGACATTGGACTCCAGGTGTGCTTTGTATTGCTTTCTGCACCATATAATAGTCTCTGACATTGGACTCCAGGCTGCCTGATACACCAGCTGAACAGAATCAGCTCTCTTTTGTCAAAATCTGCATGTTCAGAGATAAGGGTATGTTTGGTGGTGGAATTATAGAATTTCCAGCCCTTGTAGCCAGGTGGGTAACCAATAAAGATGCACTTTTCATAATGGGGGTGGAGGGTGGCACTTTTGTCCTTCTGTATATGCACATAAGCAGTGCATCCCCAAGTGTGAAGGTGGGAAATATTGGGTTTTCATCCATGCCAGAGTTCATATGGAGTCACCTTGTCCAATGTGTTTGTGGGACATCTATTCCATACATGGACCACAGCAGCGAGAGTTTCACCCCAGAAAGCCATGGAAAGGCTGGATTCTTTAAGCATAGCAGTAATTCATTTAGAGAGAACCTGATTTGCTTGTTCTGCAACTCCATTTTGCTGTGGGCATGCTTGGACAGTGTGCTGTCATTCAATGCTGCAACAATTGGTGAATTCAAGCATCTCCTTGCTCATATACTCCCCTCCCTTATTGTCTCACAATGTTTTGATCCAGCGCTCAGTCTGGTTCTCAGCAAATGCCTTGAACTGCTTAAATGCATTGAAAATGTCTGATTTCTTGCGGATGGGTAGGACAATGCGGAATCTGGAGTAATCATCAATAAATGTCACCCAATAGCAGTATCCAGAGAATGTGGAGTGGGTAACATCATGGACATCTGAGTGGACAAGCTCTAGAGGCTGGGATGCATGCCATGCTGTGCTAACAAATGGATTTGCATGCATTTTGCCAGCCAGACAGGGCTCACACACAGGATCAGGTGGCACATTCAACTCCAGTTTAAGTCCAGTCACCATGTTGTGCTGAATGAGCACATTAATGCCTGCATGGTGATGATATGCAAGCCTGCAATGCCACAGGGAAGTGTCAAGTGGAAGGGTGGTTGCTGGGTGCATGAATTCAGTTACAGACTCAGTAACACCATCCAAAAATGTGGTGTTGTTGCTGTTTATTGGCGCAATGAAGAGGGAAGGCCCATCAGAGCGAGAAAAGGACATTTGAGACACATTTATATGCACAGTGAAGCCAGAGCGATGAGTAAGATACAAGATGGAAAGGAGATTATTTCGGAGGTTGGGCATATGCAAGACATTTGATAGTTCCACCACTCTCGCCCTCTTCCCCTCTATATTTCGGTGGAATACCACAGATCCAACACCAGTCAAGTAGACAACAGTACTGTCCACTAACTTGATCGGGACATGCTTGGGTGCATAATTGTGCATCCAGTGACGGTGAGGCGTTATATGAGCAGTGGTGCCTGTGTCTGCATTCCAATCATAGTCAGCATCGAGTTGGAGCAGCAAGAGAGGGTCATGTTAATAGCTGTTGAATGGCAGCTGGAGGTCACAGTCAGAACTAGAATTTGTGCAGTGTATAGTGTATATCACCTGGAGTTCACAGTCAGAAACTAAGGAAAGCACTGACTGTGAACTCTGACTATTTAAAGAGTGAAAACAAACACAAACACAAACACTGTGCCACCAGAGGGTGCATTCACCACATCTAACACTTCCCCCTGATTGTGTTAAGCTGGTGAATCAAGTAGCTGGAGTCCAATGTCAGAGACTGAAGAGAAGAGACATTGGATTCCGGGGCTTTCTAGTTCAAGTGAATCAACATCAACAAATATCAACAATGCACCACAATGTGGGGCATGACACGAATCATAGGGAAAGTTAGCAATCATGCCCAACACTCCCCCCTGATTGTGCAACTCTCCAAATCCCAAACTACCCTTCATGCACAGCTAATCCCATACTCTGACAGAATTGCTCCACTTTGAGACAAGGCAAGGCCTTGGTGAGCAAATCAGTGATCATATCACCAGTTGGGACATAAGTGGGCACAATAACGCCTTGGTCAACAATATCTCGCAACCAGAACCAAGATAGATCCAGTTGCTTCATCCACCCATGATGTTCCGGGTGCTTTGCAACCTATATGGCTGATTGATTGTCCATGAGGAGCAATGAGGGCGCAGTTACCACAAATCCGAGTTCCTGAAGCATTTTGCACATCCAGATGATTTCCTTGCCTGCCTCACATGCAGCCATATATTCCACTTCAGTGGTAGATAGAGTAATGATGGGCTGGCGCTTCAAGCACCAGGAGACGACTCCAGTACCTATTTTGACAATGTAAGTGTTAAGCAGCTGGAGAATGGCAGCTGGAGTCCACAGTCAGAAACTATAAATTGCAGAGCATATAGAGTACATCACCTGGAGTCCACAGTCAGAAACTGAAGAGAGTGCTGACTGTGGAACTCCGAATATATAAAGCAGGAAAACAAACACAAACATAAACAGTGCCACCAGAGTGCGCATTCACCATGTCCAACAGTCCCCCTTGATTGCACATCTCTGTCTCAGTGAATTTCTACCTTCCCAAGTCCCATAAGTCCACAGAATTTTTCAACCTTAACTCAAGCTAATGCTTTGGTGAGCAGATCAGCCAGAATGTCTGCAGTGGGAAGAAAAGAGGGTGACACTAGGCCCTGATCAACCACATCTTGCAACCAAAACCAGTGCAAATCGAGGTGTTTCATCCATCCGTGTGTTACGTTTTCTTCTCTTCCTCCTCTCGATCTGTCTCTTCTGCCTGTGTACTATCACTCAGTGGATGACCACCAAGGTCTCCTTGTCTCTCCACTTCTTTACGGACACCGCCCCCCCATTATTTCTCATCCAGCACCGTTCCCAGAATAGTTCCCTTTGTCTTCCTCTTGTGGTGACCATTGTCCTTCTTATATGGACTATATCTTTAACCTCCTATTCAGGTAGCCTTTGTCTTCCTGAATCGTCTCCCCAAACTACCATCTCTATAAATACCGGTCATAGCCGTCATGTATTCCTAGCTAGATCTACGTTTAACCACGTAACTCTTCTCACTCCGAGTGTGCTAGCAGCGCTTGAGACCCAGGGCTTCTATCAGACTTTGTGTCGCTGCTAAAGGACACACTCGACAGCGAAGATTGTTTACATCGACATGACAAAAGATCTAGCTAGTCCCGACGCCCCTGCTTCTAAGCAGAAGGGCCCCATCTGAAGACAAACATGTCGTACGGACTACGACAGGGAGAGTCCTCTGACTCTGAAAGCTCGGAACACTCAAACCACTCGTCCCACTCAGAATATCTATCCCCTTCACCTGCCCCTCCCTGAAGAGAACGACCCTCGTTGAACCCCCAACGAAGGAGAAGCCCCTCCATCTCTTTACCCGCCCCACCCATTCTCTCCATCACCCCTCCACTGGTGGACACCCCCCAAACTGAACTCGAGACAAATCCCTTGTCAGAAGTACCTACCCCTTTAACCGCCATTCCCCTCCCCCTGCCCACTCCACAACCCTTGCCCGCCATTACAGAACCTAACCCCTCCGAGCATTCCGAAAGCAACCTAGAAATGGACCTGGTTGCCCCACCCGTATTTGAAGCACGACGCACCGAACTAAAACTGGATTACCAAATGATTTCGATGGAGAACCAAAGACGGCCAATCGGTGGATGCTGGCAATGATCGCCTACTTCGAAATGAATGAGACTCTCTACTCCACCGATACTGAAAGAATCCTCACCTGCCTGAATAAGATGAACACCGGCAGGGCCGCTGTATTCACAGAAACCTGGTATCCCAAAGTAACTGGGGCAACTTTCAAACAGTTCAAGACCACCTTTGAGGCATCTTTTGTACCAGTCGGGCTGAAAGAAATCGCCCGGAACGAGCTATACAATATCAAGCAGGCAGACTACCCTGATTCTAAGAAACAAAACCCCCTAAGAAAGTGCCTGGGAGACTTTGACAGATACATCGCCACATTCAAGATAGCAGCCAGATGCAGTGGTCTAGATATGGGGCATGACGAAATCCTGATTGACCTTCTGCGAAAGGGGGTACACTTTAGACTCGCACAGATAATGGTCACCATTAATCCCCAGCCAACCACATGGAAGGCCTGGGTAACGCAAGCGCGGAACTTCGAGCAGAACGCTATCCGGCTAGACCAACTCCAGAACAGCAAAGGCTACTATGTCCCTGGGGGAACCTCCACCCCTAAACGAGACCCGAATGCTATGGATCTAGACGCAGTCCGACTCTCCCCTGAGCAGCGAGCGGAATGCTTCTGAAAGAATCTTTGCTTCATCTGCAAGAAACCAGGCTGCCACTCCTCTAACCACTGGAAGGAAAAAGGGAGACCCCCCACGAGAGCTCAAGTCACTCAAACCAATCCCCTCGACAATTATGCTTCGACTTCCAAGTACTCTAGGGAGGAATTAGCCAAAGTATTGGACATTGCCCTCTCCCCTGGCGAAGACGAGCTGCAAAGCACTGCTGCCGAAGTAAGGAGAGTCGCGGTAGAGCAGGGTTTTGCTTGGGGAGAGAAGTAGTAACGTCTTCCTCTCCCGAACGGATCGCCACTGTAATAGTATCTAAAGATGATCCCAGATCTATGAGAATCTCTTTGATTCTATCCTACCCTGGCAAGAAAACCATTACAACTCTCACCCTAATCGACAGCAGGGCAACAAAAAGCTTCATCAACTGAACTACCCTACTAGCAGGGGGATGGACCCTCCATCGACTAAGGATCCCATTGATTGCCAAAAATGTGGACGGCACACAAAATCAGGCTGGGCTGATCTGACACTTCATCCCCTTAATCGTAAACTGCAGAGGAACCAGAGAACGACGAAACTTCTATGTCATAAACACTGCCAAAGACCCCATTATCCTTGGGATTGACTGGCTCCAGAAACACAATCCCCAAATCAACTGGACACAAAGAGAAGTGTCGTTATCCTCGGAACCTACTCCCCACTGTGAACTAGCCAATAATGATGATCACCCTTACCTCCTTCGATACCTCCAAGCGCACCACGATCACAACACTGACTTATCTATCCGAAAAACCACCCTATCCACCACCATCGCCCAAGGGGAGAGACGACCCAAGGAGCCCTTACCCACCATCTGCGCAGGTTTCGAACATGTTTTCCGCGATCCCCCTCCCAGAACTCTCCCTCCTGAAAGGAAATTTGACCATGAAATCATTTTAACCGATGCCTTTGTACCCAAGGTAGCAAAGATTTATCCATTAAACCCGAAGGAAACCCTGGCATGTGAGGAGTTTGTGAAGGAGCACCTGAACTCAGGAAAGATAGTTTGCTCCAAATCCCCTCAAGCCGCCCTGTTTTTCTTTGTAGCAAAGAAAGACAGAACTCTCCATCCCTGTCAAGATTATAGATATGTAAACTCTTTCACAGTCAAGAACACCTACCCCCTACCCCTGATATCGGAATTGGTAGACAAAGTCAAAGGATCGACTATATTCACCAAAATGGACATCCAATGAGGGTATAACAATGTATGCATCAAACCGGAAGATTGATGGAAGGCTGCGTTCATCACACCGATGGGCCTCTTTGAACCAACAGTAATGTTCTTTGGCCTTTCCAGCTCTCCCCCGACCTTTCAAGCATTAATGGACAATGTCTTCCAGGATTTCATTGTGGAAGGATGGTTGATCATCTATATGGATGACATCCTCATTCACTCGGTTTCCCAAGCAGAACATGATAAGAGAACGCGGAAGGTACTGCAGCGCCTATCTGACCACCAATTCTTCCTGAAGCCATCCAAGTGCTTCTTTTCTGTTACCGAAGTGGAATTTTTGGGAGTCATTCTCCGCCCCAGGGAAATAGCTCTCGATCCCAGAAAACTTACCGCCATTGATGAATGGACCACCCCCTGATCTGTTAAAGATGTTTGCTCATTCTTGGGCTTCTGCAACTTTTATTGAAAATTCATCCCCGGGTTTTCAGAGATTGCCCTACCCCTAAATTCCCTCACCCAAAAGGGGGCCTCATGGAACTGGACCCTGGCTTGCGACGCTGTCTTTTCCACTTTGCGCAGTGCTTTCCATTCCAAACCCATCCTTCGACTCCCCGATAATTCCGCCCCGTTCTGGGTAATGACTGACGCCTCACTCGAAGCTTGCAGAGTGGTACTGATGCAAAAAGATGTGAACGGAGACCTCCACCCATGTGCGTATTTCTCAAAAACCTTCTCCCCGGAAGAACAAAACTACGACATCTATGATCGGGAGCTCTTAGCGGTGATTCAAGCCCTAGAAGAATGGCGACATCACTTGACAGGCACCGCACACCCCATCACCATCCTCACCGACCATAAGAACCTTAGCTATTTTAAATCCCCACACCAACTATCCCATTGACAATCCCGCTGGATGCTCTTCCTCATGGACTTTGATCTAATCTTCCATCATCTTCCCAGGGCAGTGATGGGCCCGGCGGACGCCCTGTCCCGACTCCACTTGCCAGACACTTCCTCTGATAATCAGGATCTCGTCCTCCTTACCCTGGCCACCATGGTCCGAATGATCAATCTCGCCCTAAAGGAATGCATTGCTTCATCCTCCTGAACCGACGACTTTGTCGCCACTGCACTAAATAACCTATCCTCCCCCTCGACTTCTCGACTATTCGCCCTTCCTGGTGATTGGCGATACACAGACGACCTCCTTTACTACCAGAACTGACTCTACATTCCCCCCGATTCTCGCCAATCTCTTGTGGCCTCCGTCCATGACTCCCCAGCCGGGGGCCATGCCGGGTACTTCCGACTCCTATCTCTTTTACGGCAGGATTATTGGTGGCCGGGAATGGCTGCTTTTGTTTGACATTTCATTCAGGGCTATGCTGTCTGTCAGCAGAATAAAGTCATCACCCACCCGACCACCCCTGGCCTCTCCCCGATTCCCTCCGATACCACATGCCCCTTTCAACAAATCTCAATGGACTTTATGTCCGGACTCCCTACCATGAGAGGACATAACGCTATTCTGGTCATGGTCGACCATGGGCTTACTAAGGGGGTAATCCTTATTCCGACTAACGTAAATGCCGACACCGCCGAAACAGCGAAATTGTTTTTCTTCCACGTCTTTCCCAGATTTGGCCTACACGACAAAGTAATCTCCGATCGAGGCCCGCAGTTCACCTCCGCCTTTGCCAGAGAACTTGCCCGACTACTAGACTATGACGTCGCCCTTTCCACCGCTTATCACCCACAGACGGATGGAGAAATGGAGCGGGTAAACCAGGAAGTGACCACATATTTGAAAATGTTCTGCCAAGCCAATCCAGCATCCTGGCCCGACCTTCTACCGATGGTGGAGTTCTCACACAATGCCCTCACCCACTCCGCAACAAAGAAGTCCCCATTTTCTCTCATGATGGGCTACAAACCCCGAGCCTATCCCTCTATTGGAAAAACCTTCATTCCCACCCTTACGGAACGACTAACCATCCTCGACAACGTCAGAAAGGATGCCATAGTGGCCCACCACCTTGCCCAACAGGAAATGGCCCAGTGAAGAAAGGGCAAACCGCCAATGTGGAAAGCAGGAACAAAGGTCTGGCTTGACACCTCCAACCTAAAACTAACTCATTCATTCCCCAAACTGGCCCCTTGACGTCTCGGCCCTTTTGAGATCGAAAAAGTCCTATCCCCCCTTACATACAAATTATGACTCCCCTCCTCCTAGAAGATCCACCCAAATTTCCACGCCTCTTTACTCTATCCCTACTTGGAAACTGACAAACATGGCCCCAACTTTCTCTGACCTCCCCCTGATGTGGTAAACAACGAAGAAGTCTATGAAGTCGAAGGCATCTTAGCTCATCGCGGTTCCCCCACCTGACAGGAATACCTCATCAAATGGCGGGGATACCCTTCCTCCGAGAATACATGGGAACCGGAATGGAACTTGACTGGCTCCGCATCCCTCCTCCGACTATATAAGTCCTCCCGACCACAGCATTTCCCCATCCGACGCTCCATCGTCACTCCACCCACACCACCTGTACCACCCACCCACCCTCACCCTCAACATGTCTTCCATCTCCATCACTCTCACCGCCCCTGCCCTCATCATCCTTATCATTACGGTGGTGATGCTAAACTTAGTGTACCACCTCTTAGGGGTATTTATGGAGAGACATGTATTTTGGGTAGTGTACAGCATGACAGAAAGGACAGCGGGAACGGTGACAGAGACCCGGTTCCAAGACGGACACGTCAATTGTGTCCAGACCACCGGCGGAGGAAAGTCGAAGGCCTGGTGCTGGGAGGTCAATCTCTCCCCAAATGGGCCATGGGAGCACAACAACTATATCAACCTGATCCCAGCCCAGGCCGGAGGAAATGGATGGGGAAACCAGGATTAGAAGGGAAATATAATGCTGTGTTAACCCATTTAAAACGACTGATCATGCCCATTCCCCTGATATGGATTTCCCAAAGATCACTGAAACCGTCACCTTTGATTTCAAACTCGCCCCTGGAAACCACCACTGGAGCTCCTGTTCACGAACCGACAAAAACTCTTGCCCCATCCCTAAGGGAACACACAACATCAGGGGATACCCCGTCCATCTCGAACAATTCTGGAAACAAATCGAACTTGACTGAAAGTGTGCGACTGCCGCCAAATGCCTCCCCCCTACTGGAGCAGAGAACGCTGGAACCGGAGAACCCCTCTCCATTGTCAATACTACATAAGAACTCCCTGAATTGATGACATATTCGGTTTCTTCAAAGATTCCCCCATCCTTGTCCACCAACGAGTACCTCCTTCCCTTGATGCCCTAGTCGATCCCATTCCCCCTTTCCCCATCCCCAGACACGTACAACTCTCGTGGAACGCCCAGTGGGTGTTGCAAATCCTCTCTTTTCCATGGAATTCTCCTCCCGATCGACCCCTGGTCATCACACGCGACCTCCTAGTGTGGGTCCCATCTCCATTATACCATCTATTGATCGCCATGAACCTCCCCTCTCGACAAAACCCCATTCCCCTTCAATTGGACTCCTTTCCCCCTTTTCATAAATAAGAATTCATCTTTGACATCCTTTCCTCCCCCGCCCTCCTCGCTCACATTCTCTTTCTACCTGTGGTCACTGAGCATAGGATCACTCGACGAGCCATAGACCTGGCTGTTGCCCACCTCAACCTCACTCAACTTATTCTCACTGTAGCTGACCACCCTGACCGATGAGACACCATTGCCAAAGATGACGGATTTGAATGAACTCTTGAATGGGTCGCCTTGGGAAGGGAAGTCACCTTCTATGGGCTTCTTTCAGTGGGCATTGTCGACATCATCAATGAGTTACCCTACAACCTACTGTATCCCCTCTTCCACTATCGACTTGCCCTCTTTACCCCCCATGAACAAGCCCGTTACCTCCACTTCCCCAACCCCGCTCCCCCTGCCGACACAACACCACCCGACGTTCCCCTCACCGCGCCTCCTCTACAACACAATCCACCTTCACCGCTCCAACACCCCTTCTCCCGACTGGAGAGGCCACTCCCCCAGATCCCTCCTGACCACCTGTTGGCATGCGAAGCTAGAAACTCCCCCCTATGTGGAGGGTGTAACGAACCCCTCTCCCCCACTCACCAATGCCCTGATGAGCTGGATTCGAACCCCATCCCCTGTCTTGAGTGTTCTTCCCCTGCTCACTCCCACACTGCCTGTCCTGAGTATGCCTGCCCTAACTGCCAACTTCCCCGCCCCATGCACCCCCAACACGAATGTCCTGAGCTGGTCTGCCCCAACTGCTATGGGTGGGGACATACCCGCAGGAATTGCATCTTCCCCCGACATTACTCTCCCCCCCATCCTGGACCCTTCTGTGACCGGTGCTACTTACCGGGGCATACTGGCGTCTGATGCACACGGCGCCTTTTTGTGGTGCCCTGACCCTCCCCTCTTTGTCCCTGACCCCAATCCGAGTCCTCCTCCTCCGACAACTCCTCCCACCACTCTCCAACACCCCCGCCCTCACCCCTGGCAGGCCCCACCCGCGGGGC